>JAAGNO010024179.1:47438-63573 GCA_033439905.1 Ceryle rudis
TGAACAATGGTGAAGCCAAACAAAAGATTTAGACAAGTGGCAGATGAGCAAGTTGACAGTCTACCTTGTATAATAATGTTATTTCACTCAAGTAGCTCAAGACTCACTGACTAGCAGGCCTTCACACAACTGCCTAGTAATTCGGCACACAGATCTGAGCGTAATGCATTGTCACATTAAAGAGAGAAATGAGCCCAGCAGTTGCTGTTTACATAGACAAAACCCAAGATTTAGTTTTGATAGCTGAGAAAAAGGTAAAGAACCATAGATTAAAAAGTTTAAACATCACTAAACAAGCAGAAGGAACCAAAACTGACATATGGTTCAGACTGGCAAAACAACCCTTTGTTCGTGGTTCAAAGTCATACATCTGTTATGGTTTGCGGCTCTAGAAGTATCCAGATGAGATAGTGTAGTAAAGCACTGACGCAAAAGAAAAAACAAAGAAAAAAAACCTAACACAGAACAACAAAAAACCCCAAACCAAGACACCACCTTTGTGTCTACAAGTGACTGGGATCCCATTGCAACTGAGCTCCCCGGGGTATAAAACAGAAGCTGTTTTCTATCTTCAAGAACTTCAAAGTTACACTGGAATGTTTGCTGCCTTCATGGAAAACCCTTGTCCTGCTGCTTGGCATGCAAAAGTAGCATAAGAGTATTCATCCACTCAAAGGTCTGTCCAGACTACTGACAAGTCTCTTAGGTCCATCTCCTGTAATTACTTCTTTTGAACACTAACCAGAAAGCTTGGCTCTGATACAGTGTGCTCAACAGGACACTGAAGAGAGACCTGGAATAACTGCTGAGGGGAACAAGTGCAAAACAGTCTCTGTGTGAATATATATTCACTCACTTGATAGCAAGGGCCCATCTTCCTCTGTCTCCCAGGGAAAATCCTGTGAAGGCCACAGTTTTTTTCAGCCAACAAACAGCATTAAGTTTAATCATTTTTCACAGAACATTATCAAAAAGACACAAAACAAAACATTGCCACACATGCACTTCACAGAGCTTGTGCCAGAGAGACCTCTCAAGTGTTACATTTGAAAGTGCTAAAATAATTGTTCAAAGAAACAAAGAGAGGCACAGAGGGCTGGCAAGCAAGCACAGACCAACTCTGGACTATAGCCAGCAGTGGAGCTGGGCAGGAACACAGTATTTCATGATATTCCTACTCTGACTTTTGCCTCAAAAGACCTTCTGTCCTCAGTCCAGCTCCCACTGCTGCCAGACTTTTCACCAATTTCAGCAAAAGGTTGATTGGGCCTCAGGGCTTAAGTTTCAGACATGCTGGATGTGTGTTGACTTCAGCTGTCGTTGTGAATGCTCAGCAACACACATTTGAAAGGGCAAGTCCTTAGCATGCAAAGCAATTCTGTACCAGTCACATAATCGCCTTACAGAAGTCACAGAAGCATAAAGCTATTTTAACATGGAAGACAGCCCCAGAAGCACTGCAACTGAGAAAACTTTAACAAAAGAAAACTACATGCTGATTGTAGACTTGCAGGAGGACAGACCACAATTTCTGGTTAATGGTTTCTGTCAGAGATTTTCCAAAATAATTAGTCATCCAATAAAGTTCTTCTTTACAAACTGAAGCACATTATGAACAGGGAGATGGGAATTTCAACATACTGACCTCAAAAGACAATGTAGTTCTGAAAGCAAAAACTTTGCTGCAAAGCCTTTTCTTTTTCCTGACTTACAGGTAAAATAAGACTTATCTTAAATTTCTCCTCCATCCAAAGTTGGCTGCCTTCTGGCAAAAACTCATGTTTCCATTAAAACACACAAAGGGCACCTTGGTACTTAAAAGGTACTTCTGTGGTATTTAGTTTGCATGTATCCACAATACAGTGACCACTTTTTTTTCCTTAAAATATTATTTTTATTACATGACTATTTACATAAAAGCATCTAAGATCTGACCTAGAACATGTTAGACACTGTACATAGCTTTAAAGGGTAATGTATCCCAAAGGCTGAAAGCACATTTTCTACAGGGTGGGGAAAAAAGCAGCGATTTCAGTTCTATGGACATATTAAGAAAAATAGTTTCAATAACTGTGTTGTCAATGTGTGATTTCTATGACATGGGGAAAGCCCTTCAAAACTGTTCAACATCAGTCATTCTCAGTTCAAAAGTTTTATTTTAAAATAAAAACTCAACAACAGAACAACCCATGTAAACCAAAACCTCATCTACCTCATCCTTCCTAAATCCTTTTTTCCTGCCCATCACTAATAGCCTTTTTCATTACAAACTAAATGCTGCAATGAGTTATAGCATTAAAGTTTTCCAGAGTACTTCATGACATCTCCTGGCTTTCAGTGCTGTTTCAGATGTATCAAGTGAGAGTGAGTCACTTCCTTAATGATAAAAATCCATAAACTAGAACACAGGTACAAGTATTACAAAGTAGTAACGCTGGTTTGATTTAAAAAAAAAAAAAAAGAGAGGCATGTTTCTGATGAAACATACTGCATGAGCATTTATGGATTCACCAGTTTCACCATTTTACTTCACCCAGTGAAGTTTTGAGCATTTAACAGCTGTAGAAGATAGGAATTTTTGCATTATGTCTAGTCAATGTCTGATACAGTGATGACTATAAGTACTATTAGAAGGACTGGACTGAAGACTGAAGTATCATAGTTCCTGTCTGGATCCTAGGATGTTCATAACACAGAGAAGAATTGAATATAAGTGTCCAAACCGGTTTCACTCCAGTAAACTCTCCATTTCCTATGGCCAATTTACCTGGTTACAAACTGTGTGCTATCAGCACATTGATATGTTGCTGCTGCTTAGTAGACAAGCAACACTGATTTTGAGTAAAGCTCTCAGTCAAAGGAAATAAAAAAAGTAGAGTTGAAAATCTTTGGCAAAGCAGAAAGCACACTCCCAGTAACAGAGTGGGCCTGCACCACAACACAAGGAGGCTCTTGACTGAAGCATGACTCCATGGAGACTTACCAGCATAACAAGCACTGGAAACCACAAGTAGAGGCAAGAAGTTGAAAAGAAGTCTTGAGCCAGAAGAGGCAAACGCTGCTGATAGTACACCACCTTGGCTTCTTTGTCCTGCCAGAGACAGGGAAACAGCACCATAGGAGCCAAGAAATTACAGGTTAGCTTGTCTGTGGATCACATATTAAAAATCCCTCAGATTATTTCCATTAGCCAGTTTTTCACCTTATTCCTTTCTTAAATACATTGAGACATTAGTTGCTATCAAGTTTATGAATGTAGCTGTGTGTCTTGCCTGCCTTCCTGTTGGAAGTTTCAAAATAGGGCTTCCTAACAAAATGAATTCTTCCTTCTACAAGACAAGCTAAAAACACATCTTATCTATCTACTTGGATAAAGAAAACAGCTACCGGTAATTCATCTCTTCCTTAAATGACTTTTCTCAGTAGGAATTGGGACACTCAGTGGGTGAACCTAGAAGGGAAGAAAAGCAAAACCTTCTTCCAACATGCTGCAGGCCGTTGTTTTATGGCAATAATTATTAAGACAGCCTCTACAGATCTCCTTCTGTCCATCGGAAAAAAGTTCCATGTTACAGTTAAATCAGATGCAAGAATAGCAGAGGCTAGAGACACAGAAGCTTAAAGATGTTCATTAATCTGAAAGAAACATGAAACTGCATACAAAGTAACTGGATATTTTTTAATCTGACATTAGCTTGAAATACCATTGTCAAACAATAGTTCTTTCATATTGATTTCCTGTACAATCCATTACAATGAATGCTATCACCTTTGAGGCAGCTACAGGGTTGTAACCTTCCAAGATGTCTGGGAACACAAGTGTGACAGTTTTCCTAAGCAGCATTGATTACCATGTATTAAGTTATTCTGAATGGGAACACCATGAAAATAGTTTCTAAATGCATAATGTATAAATTAATTTACAGGAAGCATGGAATAGATCAAAAAGGGACAAGTGACACAGAAGAAACTGACAGAAGCAACAGTAATTTTGTCAAGATAAATAACACCATGGCAATTTAATCTTACAGAAAACTCTATTTAGAGCAGTCATTTGATAAACAGCCTTTTAATTTAGAAGTTATACTTCCCAGAGATACTGAAGAGCAACCAAAATGAGAAAGAGTATTGCCCCTTGTTTCCGAGCACACAGATAAATGGTCAAAGCTCCAAAACACAGACTTCCCTTCCACAAACCCCCAGTGCACATGGAACATGGTATAAGTCTTATTTGCCATGAAACATATTCACTAACTCACTGATCAACATTAAATAGAAGGTGTGCAAGCTCTAACAAACCTCTAGTAAGCTAACCAACTACTTCTCACCACCATTCAAAGATAAGCAACTGAAGCATGCACGAGAGTTTAGCTTTCCTATTTTCTCTGTGTTCGCTCAAGTTCCTTGGACCTATATTCACGCTAAATTCAGATCAGCTGCTAGTTCGGTGTACATGCCTACTTCCTGAGCAAAGATAAGGATCAAATGTATTTCACAGTTTTGACCTGAAAAACCACACGACACTACAATGTAACTAACAAACCTCCAGTCAAAGTCTCCAAATATTTAACTGATCAATTTAAGGTTTCCATCTCAGCTGACTTGACAGTTTACAGCTGGTGTGCCTAATGAAGCACAGATTCTCCAAGCAGCCACAAAGCTCAGTAGAACAGAGGAGGGGCATTCCCCCTGTCTGCTTTCTAAGAAAGGATGCCCATACTCCCAGCGCTGACCACTCTTGTTCTAACCACACATGAACGAGCCAGTCCCTCCTGTCTCTGGCGTACATGTGGCAGACTGTGCCTCACGTGTTACTTCAGGCACAAAAAGTGACCATCAAGGACGCTATAACCCACACATTCCTTATAGAAAGGTCTACAGAATGTCTGAAGACAGAGGTGCATTCCATTGCTTACCACAGGGAAAGCGGGAAGCATTATTCTATGGCATGCTAAGACTCCATTGGCATAACTCCAATTGTAGTTACATTTTTGTGCAAGCAAAGTTAATACACTTGAGCCTAAAAGAAAAGCTCTGCCTAATAGTTAACACTTGGAACAGAGTTGTGGTCTGTGCTCCCTGGCATGCCAAAGCTGGTAACTCCACTCAACCACTTACCATCCAGGAATTAGAAGCACATCTTTGCCATGGCTTTAGCAAAGCCTTCAGGAAACAATCTGCACTGGTGTTAGCAGGCATGTAAACACAAACACTCCACCATTAACAAGCCAGCAGCAGCTGCACTTGCATGGAGTTACTCTTTCCACTTCATTTAATAGATCTACAGAGTCTTCTGTAGCAAGACCTCAATTCACTGTACTGCATGATTATTGGATTGCAATTGCAGAGTTTCCAGACTCAGTGGAGCACAAGCGCAACAAGCTTATGTAAAGCTGAGCAGTCACAGAGAACAAACAGGAGCAGATTGGACAGCATATCAGCAGTTTCTTAAAACCCTAATATCCAATTACATAACTCTTTCTCTTATTCCATCCACTAGGCCAGACC
Source organism: Ceryle rudis (assembly GCA_033439905.1). NCBI lineage: Eukaryota > Metazoa > Chordata > Aves > Coraciiformes > Cerylidae > Ceryle > Ceryle rudis. Next base: position 52,947 of record JAAGNO010024179.1, read on the forward strand.
TTGTGCCACCTCAGCAAGATACCTATACGGTTATAATCTTATCTTCAGTGCTATATTAGCATCCCCCAAAATCACGATATTAGAAGCCATATCAAGAAGTCACCAACTGGTAGAGAAGTCATGCTTCAGAAGACAACTGAAGAATTACAACATATTGTTCTCGCAAGTCTACTAATGTTACTCCATGCTGAAAGCTAGTTAAGAACATGACAGATCTCACATTAAAGCAGAGGGAAGGGTATTTATTCATCTAATACTTCCATAAATGATGCTGTAAAGTAGTCACATGAGGATCTAACAATTAGAAGTACACAGTCCAATAACATGTAAACAGACTTAGTGACTATTGAGCTAAACAGTATAATTTAACACTGTGCATGGAAAAAAATCCTTCGATAAAAATCGGGATAGATTACTGCAAAACTTGTCCATCTCCTAAAAACACAGAAAACTTGAAATGCAGATTTGCCAACTGTACTTGTCAAGTAATAGCATTTTCTTCCCTTCAGCAGGTTGTCTTGCTTCTTTTCGGAACTCAAAAATCATTCTAGTGGGAGGTTAAGTTGAAAGTCCTCTTTATAAAAATATCTCCCTTCACAGTCTTTTCTGGTATTTCTCAGTTCTGAATTTATAAAAGAAATTCCACAACACATTCACTGAAACACCTAATATAAATATACCAAAGCTCACAGTCTTTAATGAGTATTACATCAAACAGGAGTAAGGACTAAACAAATCATGTGCCACTACTGCCCTCATTTGGGAGAAGTCTGAATCTCACATTCTTCTTTCTCAGGATAGATTTCCATGTAATTATTAGTTTTGATAGTAGAGATGCGAGTGTATGTACCATCATTTACATTTCCTTTCAACTTGAAGCACTGTCTCCTAACAGGAGACATTTCTGTAAGATCCTTGCTAAGCAGGGCAGGGAGAAAACACCTGCTGATAGTAAATAATAATAATAATAACAACAACATAAGAAAAAAGGCCAAGAAACCCACAAGCATTTGCTTAGACACAAGTGATGACTAGTGATTTCAGTGCTAAATCCATCTACATATAAATTCAAGTACCAAAGTACATTCAAAAATCAAAACAGTGAAACTTATCTCTTTCTATGTGGTCTCAAGACATTACAATGAAAGCATTGACAACGGCAATAGTTTAAATATGCTCCACTACTGTTCATAAAGGCATGATTACTCAAAGGTGGATACAAAACAAATTAAAAGTGGACAGAGGGATAGAAACTTTTATTGAATAGACATGAAAATTAAAGAAATGTCAGAAAAGGCAGAGAAATGAAGGCATAAGCGACTAGAAAAAAATGGTTAACCACCATTTAAAAAAAATGGATGTGTCAAACAATGAGGAGCCAGGTCAACTTAAAGGAGCAAAAGAAATCTAATAGCCTTGGCCCAGTATGACATAGAAAGAGCAGAATGATCAACAGAAGAAACACTGACCAAATACTCTCCTGCTCTCAAGTAAATCACAGCCCTATGAAAATCATTCTGCATTTTGAATATATTCCAGCTATTAACATTTGATTTGTAGAAAATACAGCTGAAAATGCTTAAGTCCACAAAATGTACACTCCTAAAGAGCATTCTGTGTTATTAAAGTTGAATTCTAAACACTCCCAAACAAGCAGAAGTCATGATAGTATTTTAAATGAAATACAGGGTGTTTAGGCTAAACAACGCCCAGTATTAGCATTAACTATCTGCTATTTATTCCTTCAGTGCCCTGCTAGAGACAAGTCAGCGAAACTGCTCACACCCATTTTATTTACTCAAAGAAGAACACTTTCTGTATTTTCATCAAGCACAGCCAACAACTTCAGACAGCTGCAAGCAAGTTGCAGGGAACTTAGCCCACTACATAATTACCACGTAATTCTACGGTTGAGCCTGAACAAAGTCCTATCAAAGAGATGAGTGACCAAAAATCTCTGGACTCCAAATACAGTAATTTAAGAGAACTGTGACAAAATTAAGTAGGGACACGTATGGGTTGGAAAGTAAGGTAAGGGTAGAGAGGTAAGGGTAGCTTCAAGCTCTTTCTATTACCAATTTTCAGATCACCTCTGTAACCTATTTCTAATAAAGAAGAAATAAAAGAAACAGACTATCTTTGCCCTCCTCTGGAACCTGCTTTCCTAATGTGCGGCACCATACAAACAACAAAATGGGGCTCATGTTTACCTTGGAGATAACACTGTCACCCCATGTACATTTTACATTCACACATTAGGAAACAATGACTATTTCTGGACAGCGAAATGCTATCTAAAGGACAGACAGATTATATATCATGCATTTTGAAGTGGCAGGTTGCTATGGTTTCCCACTGCAAGAACAAAATTTGCTTCATTAGGTTATGTGAATATCTCCTTCACTAAGCCAAAAAAAAAAAGTCTGTCAAGGAAGCAGACTGCACTTTAATCACAGCTCTACCTTTGTGAGCACCCATCCATTTTTCTCCTAAAACAGCTTTTGAAAACAAGAATGTAGCTCTGCATATGGACTGAAATATCCTAACACTTTGTGTTCTGAGCTGTGTACTAACCACTGAGATCCCACAGCAGCATGGATGCTAACTTGCTTGCAAGTATCTGTACTCTAAATCTATGGTTTGGAAAAAGATATTTAACTCTTGGTTGTTTAAACTACTGCCTGGACTCCTTAACTCATTCATTTGGTCAAGCAATTATAATCAATTAGTAGACCCTCTTATCTTGAAAAGGTGAGACAGATAACAAGGATCAAACTATTTACTCTTGTAAAAAAGGTATCACTCCACTGGGGCACTGGGAGAATGAGTTACTCCAATCTGACATAAAGCAATCTTCTGAAGACTCAGATTATTTATGGAACAATTTGCAGAGCATGACAAAGCTCCACTTTTAAGAAAAATAGTAGCAAGATTTATTGGAGGAGAGCCTTCAGCAAAGTATGGGCATGGCTTGAAAGGATTCTTTCTATACCAAGCTAAGACATTGTCAGGTATAATATGATCCATCAGACAAAACTACTTGTGCAGTCCATCTCTTTGGGTACATCAACCAAGTATGGTGCAAAAGATCCCCAAGTACTGCTTTTAGCAAACTATTTTCAACCATTTTTAAGCCCCTAAGCTCTCAGTCTTTGAAGCTGCATTCATTTGAGATTTATTAGAAAGCAGATTTTTTGTAAAAAGCTTTCCAATTCAATTCACATCCTAATGCTTTTTGGTACCAAAGACAACAAACCACGTATTTCCATGATGTCAAGATGCAGCTAACAAGGTTCACAAACTTGCCTCCCAGGGTAGTCAGGAACAGTTGGCTCACTATCAGTAAGCCTAGAGCAACTTGGGTAGCACCCACACAACTACTGGAAATATTTAGTCTGCAAGCAAAAAAAAATTAACATATTGAAACAAGAAACGTGACTTTGCACTGTCTTGTAACGATTCAAGTATTTCAAACAGTGTTCTCTGAAGAAAATCAACAGCATCCCCAGACCACTTCCCAACATGATCAACAAGCATTCACACCTTGGTAGGTTTAATAGTAACCACACTGCAGTAACTTCTGAAGATATATGGAAAGTGGAGAACATTCTGAGTCCAGCTGACACTACTCTTCCTAGAAAAGCAGTCCTGAACCTTCTCAAAGCGTGAAGAAATACCTAGCTGAAAATTAAGGGCAGAGATGATGTCATCATAAAAAAATTGCAGCAGTCCTGAGCTTTCCAAGTTTTCATCCCACCATCTAAGATTTCAGACCCCATGCCCTTTTCTTCTAGAACAGATAGATACACCACAGACACACTAGTCCTCTTTATGATGCTTGTTAGCTGTTTTAAAGCCTGGAGGAAAGGGGTGCAAAACAGCGAAGAATTTTCCTGTATGACTTACCATGTGAACACCTTGGGAGTAAAAGATTTTTTTTTCTTTCTTTCTTTTTAATCAACGCATCACAAAAACAACTCAGAGATCACAATAAACGTAAGCAAAGAGAGTTGATAGACGATACATTCAAGAGATTGGGGTATTTAGCTTAAGTGTTATTCCAAAACACTAATAAAAAAGCTAATGGACTCCTATTATCCCTATCCAAAAGCAGGGTTTGTGCACTACCCTTGCAATCAAGGTGGAGAAACAAACAACAGGTTTCTTCGATGGCAGTTTCACCTAAGTATGCAGTAATAAGTTTACCGGTTTGAAAAAGTAGCTATCCTGTTACTGCCTTTTACATTTTCATAATGAAGAAAATAAAGGGAGAAGAAAGCAGCAAACACGTTTGACCAAGATCAGTATAAGAACACCAAGAGTTAACTGCAACTTCTATATTCATTCCAAGTTGTGGTATCCATGGCAATTGTTACAATCTCCACCTTCAGTCTGACAAAACATCCTTCTTCCAATTGATTTATAGCAAGGCAATGCAGAGCTCACTGCCTTCCTTCCTGGCCTGCAGAGTTCTTCCTGTTTGAACACTGCAGAACCCCGTGGAAAGCAAAAGTCACAACAAACTTCTGAAATAATTTAGTCTAAGTTTCAGTCAAATCTCTCAGTGTATCAATGTCAGGGCTAACTGATACACCCTCCGATCTTCAAGACTTGTCTTCTCCAGTGAGCTTCAGACACCTAAATCCTTTACATTAAGGCTACGGTGAGTTAGATGCTTAAATGCCCTGAGAACATGGATTTCTGTAAGCCTAAATGAGGCCTTTGAAATTAGAATTCCACAGTTATCCTCTGCCTATACTGGACTTGCCTCCTTAGCCTCCCAAGCTGTATTCACAAGTGATTGTACTTAAACCCATCCAAGATATTTTTTCACTCTCTCCCCTGACATACTTGACACAACAAGCCTCACCAGACAAAAACATCTCTTACCAGGCCTCACATTCACTTTGGAAGCTTCATCTCTTACCTTTTACTTCCCTTTCTCACCATGCACTTGTTTACAGTTATGTTAATGAACTAACTCAAGACAATTACTACAATAAAGGAACAAGCATCATGTAACTCCTGACAACTGTAAGCAAAACCCCAATTCTCCTTGTGTGTGTGCACCTACCTGAATTGTACATGAAACACGAGAGATGAAACAAGGGAGAAACAGTTCTGGCTCTTAGAGTAATTTTTTTTTTTTTAACTGAAATCCCAGAAAAAAAAAGTTTCAAGAAGCTTTATCTTAATTCTGATGCTATAGTCCTAAAACAAAGTGTGACAAGCCAGCACTACCTTAAGTAGTTGTTTTGAGAAGAGGGCAATATTAGACAGACAGGTCTTTTTCCAGAGCTGGGAAAAAAAGGTATTTCCCACTCCCAAGGACTCTAACTGTATATACACATCTGCAATTGTAACAGCCATGTTGCAGTGCTTCCTGATGCTGTTCAGGCAAGTCAATACCTGTTTGTAACCCATCACAAAATAAGCACATTTCTGCTAGAGCAGAAATTCCTCTAACTAATAACAGGAGGTTTGTCATCTCCAAACGACTAACTGTAGGATCTCTCCTCTGCCTATTTATCATACACTCTTGATTTTGCCCATGACAGCTCACAGGAAGCCCTCCTTATTTCAGCAAGTATCCTCACAGAAGCATTTTTTGAAATTGTACTTAAACATGCCAGGGACATCGTGAATGTTATGTAGTGTAAGTACAGTAGGACAAGGAGAAAACTATATACTAAAAAATACTAAGACTTTCTCCAGGAAAACCTGCTTCAAAGTAAAGCGCTTTTGTTTATAATGATACTATTTACATCAAGTAACATATAGGACTTTTCCCTTGAATACAGGGCATTTGTAGACAAAGTAAAGAGGACATGGGATTTTCTATAAAGTCACATATTTTAGGACTGATTAACACAGACAAAAGAACCAGGGAACAGCATCACTCCACCTGAGAGGACAAGCCAGAAATTAAGAACAACCATGGCAAAGGCAAGGCAGGACCTTACCAAAGACACCACCCCAAGCAGAGCTGGTCTGGTGAGAGCCACATGATGCACTGACAGTCCAGTGATTACCAGCCAAAGGAGAGGTGACCAGGCAACTCCAAGGTCAACCTGGCAAGTCAAATCAACATGTCCAGACAAGCAGGGGAAGACACTGACCACAGTCCGTCCTAGACAGTATCTCTGAGCTTAAGTGAGGCTCCTGGACCCCTGGGCAGGGAGTGGGACTGGAACTGGAAGCCCAAGGTGAGGCTGGTCCAGGTAATCAAGACCTACTGGTGCTCTGACTCTTGTCAGTAGGGATTAAACAGACATTTACACACACTTCCAAAAGATAGACATAGATTAGATAGAAAAGATGGAAAGATGTCACTCTCACAAGTGTTTACACTGCTCCTAGAGCAGGATCACCACCCATCCCTGCATCAGTCCCAGCACTGGCACAGGCAATACACTGGGGTCAAGGTGACTTGAGCCATCAGGCTGTTTCACAAGAAACCTCTATGTTCTTCACTCAAGCATGAAAACCACCAAAGAGGTAGAAGAGACACCTAGCAGAGATTTAACACCTTTAGCTATCCAGTCTTCATCCTCTATTTTGTCTCTGCCAGAGCTACTAGTAAAACAGCTGCAACACATTTAAGAAGTTACTGATGCCCTCCCTGTTTGCTTTCACCTTCTTGAAGAGTCTTCTGCCTACACCGAGCAGACTGCAGAGCAGATGGAGTGTGTGAGCTCACTTCAGCAACAAGGTCTAGCACCTTAGAGCAAGACACTTCTTGCAGCTGCTGCCCAAGTGGCTAACAGGAGCCCAGACACTGCACCAGGGATGTTAACTACATATACAGATGAAATTGTATTGCGCTTGTACTTGCTTAGTGCCCAAGTCTTAAAAAATGGTTTTAAGTCAAAAATCTGTACATTACATTTAACTGTCATGTATTGGTGTTCCTTAGTGTCACCTCAGTCCAGAATCCTTACTGCAAGAACACAAAATAGGCCATCAGCTTTGGCTGCTGTCAGTGGCTTTCAACCAGCTCCATGGCCTACTGCTTTTTAGAGTTCTCAGTCTATTTTTAACAGCAGTTTAAGAAACAACAGCTATTTAAAACAAGCAGCATAGAAAGAAGTATCATTTGCTTCACATGATGATTATGTGCATAGTAATGACAGGAAGACTACTGCAAATGTTTTCCAACTCTTAAAAAAAAAGAACACCACCTCATTACAATATATAATTTTGAATTTTAATTTGGATAACTCAGATTATTTACTGGCAACAAAAATATGCATATTCATGAGCTCTGATTTACTATAATCTTTATTTCTGATGTTCTGCATCTGTGAATACTTAAAAGTACTTGAGTGGGCATTCATGGGCAATTATACAGGAATCTCAGAGTAGCAACAGATTGATTTATAGTTACAAGTCTGTAGCAGAGAAAGACAATTCATTTTCTTTCAGAAGGGCTGTGGCATGCGATGTTAAAAAATGGGAGTGGAAGCATCAATCCCACAACTTACTTTTTTTGTCTAAGGGACATAAAAATTAAGGTCATTATAATGAAGGTCAAAACAGTGATGATGCATTCACTCTACCAGTAGTTAGGTGAAGGAAGGTGAAGGAAGAAAGTTAAATAGGAAGCAAAGGAAGAAAGTTAAATAGAAAGCAAGCAGAAATCTAAAGTTACATTCTGTGTGAGTGAATGGTGCTTTAAAAGGGAAATACAAACACACTATGCATTCCGAGTTCACACCCAGGGACTCCCTCGAGTTCCCTTACAGTGACTTCCACAGAGCCTTCTACAAATCCAAGCTCTTACTACACAAAACACATTTTTCTTACAAGTCTCTGCATCGCTAACCATGCTTCTTCACGCTCTTGTCTTTCACGGCATTAACTCCAGCCTTCTAAACTAAAAAGATTCTTATAATAAAATAAATTTGAATTAATTTCCTAAGTCATAGGTAGAATGAAACAAAGCCACAATAAGTCCCTGAGAAGTACAATGGGAGAACACAGGATGAATACAGATTTTGATGCATACACCAGGTAAATAATATGATAAAGCTCACTGACGCATGACACAGTCGCTCTGTTTTACACTCACCACCTTCAAATGAATGAGCACAACCGCAGAGACTTCCCAGGAAAGCTGCCTCCTCAGCTTCCTCTCCTTGGGTGACAATAGGCAAATGAATACTCTCAATGACATACATTAACGCAGAAAAGGGGAGGATGTGCAAAGTGCTCTTAAAATCGAGTTTGAATCACCGTATTCATTGCAACTCGGGCTGTTGCTTCGGCGAGTCTCACTCTTGGTGACAATACACATAAAGCTCTTGAAACAATTTAACCAATGTTTCTAAATCGTAAAAAAAAAAAATCACACGCGATCAGTTTCTGCCTACGAAAAAAATCTCTTCTAATAAATCCTTATTTTCCACGCAGTCTGCTTTAAGGCGAAAGCAACTCCACAGCATTACTCCAAGACATGTAAAGATAAACAACTGCAGTTTTTCATAGCTATAATGCAAAGACGTATGTTTGAGAGCAAATCCACAATGCTGGTCATTTCAGGTAGAAAGGATCAGAACTTATGAACACCAGATGACAGATCATGATTGGGTGCAACTATAATAGACAAGAGTCCCGGCTAACCGAAGTTCTGAACAATTCAGTAGTATCTGTCAAGTAAACTGTCTCACATGAGTAGACACGTGCTCGTTGTGGGTTTTTTTTTGTTTTGGTTGTTTTTTTGGTTTTTTTTAGTCTCACAAACATTATGCTACTTCTCCAAAGGGCTTGAAAATCATTTTGTCCTCTACTGCTGGCAGATGTGAGAAGCTCCAGTGGTATGAGCACCCTAAAGAACAGGCTGTGCTTAAAAGGGAGGGTAAAACACCGCCTGGAACAGGTGTTGGCTGTTTGCCCTTTGTTTGCCATTTAAAGTGCAGCTTATTCTCTCTTTTTAAAGAAAGGGGTAAAGCAGTTCAGAAATAAAGCTTACACCAAGTGCAAAACAAATACTTTCCAGCAGAAAACAACGACAGAAAAATATTCTGTCTCATAGAGAGTATACGATTACTTCTCCGACTTGTGCATTCAGTTGTAGACTACCAGTAGGGCTAAAAGTGGTTCCGGGAATGCTGCCTAAACAGATCAGCCTTCCTCTCAGGAAGGTTTCTGAACAACAGAAACTGATAAACTATATCGAAAAACGCACTCGGGATAATGATCACAGAGGCTGTTGGGCATTTTGGCAGTTTTTCACAGAGGCTGTAGTGAAAACCTGGAGTTCCCGTGTTTCCAACACCGCTATAACCCACCTGGATTTGAACTCTGATTTCAAGCCCTTTTGAGATTCAGAGAATTTCCTCCTATCTGCATATATCTTCACTATCTAGCTATTTAACAGTAAAAAAGCTTTAGCACTGCATATCACCTCATTAACACGCTTTTTCTTTGAAGAGTCAGAAAATCAAATACAGCTAAGAGGTTTGCTGTCCTAAACAGCTTGGAATACAGAACATATCTGTTCACTCCTTGAGGAGAATTTCAAGCCTTTCACATAATTCAAAGTAATCATTGCAAAATAGCTTGAAAGTTTTAGACTGAAGAAGAAATAACACCCCAGTAGTTTAGGAACTGCAGTATTTCAGCAGCTTGGACCCATACTGAAAGACACCGCACCCATTACACGTCTGCGAATAACCTCCTTCGGCCATTTCTCAGCCTTTGTAAGAGACTGGCATTCACTTTTGATAAAACAACAGATAATGAAACATTTATTAACTAAATAAACAAGTCCTGGGCGTTAAGCACGCATTAAGCATAAGTTTTCTATATTAGCAACTTGCTTTACTTGCCTAACGTCAATTTAGACGTGAAAGATTTTCATCTCCCGGCATAGTTTTAAATGCTTTTTTTTTTTCAACGATGCCGTATCTGTACTAGGTCTTACAACACAGTTATTTATCTAAATATATATATAAAAGAAAATACTACTCACAACCGGACCTCATACCTACAACAAACTAGAATACACTTTCACCAGCAACACATTCACCTTCACATAACCCTGAGTAACTCCTGCCAGTTTTCTTGAGCAGAAAAACCAATTTGTTACTGGGTGTGACTGAGCGGAGGAGGCACAACGCGGAAAGATAAGGGTGGGTGTATTTGTAAGCACCTGAACCTCAGACAAAGCTGGCCAACCCAGGCTGCTTTAAACCAGACTGACTGAGCCTCTCTGTTCGCCTTCGCTTTCTATGAATACACAGAAATTATTCTGAAGGACTATAAAGTGTTGAAGTAAAAGTAAGTGAATAAAAATAAATAAATTCAGAAAAATAAACAAAGCCCTAAGCCATACCTAAATGATGTCAGACCTGCAGGGGATAGGAACAGTCCCAGAGCTGAGTCCCCCCCGGTCCTCAACCCAACGGGAAAGCGGTTTCCAGCCTCGGGGCTGGAAGCGCAGCAGAGGCTGCCGCCCGGTGCCCGGCGGGCCGAGGTTGACGGCAGCCAGAGGCTGCAGCGCTCCCAGAGAAGGTTGAAACAAGAAGGCGGGAAGCCCGCGAGGCCGACATCCATCGTGGTCGCCGGCCTCCTGCTGGCGCGAGGAAAGGGGCGACACCCACCACGCCCCAGCGCCCCAAAAGGC
>JAAGNO010024180.1:0-41647 GCA_033439905.1 Ceryle rudis
AACTAGGTGAAGAAGTTGAAAGGCTGAGGAGCATTAGGGAGGCAGAGCAGAGGATAAACTGGTGGAGCCAGGCTCTGTCCGCCTTGAAACGGGAAGGGGAGCACCCTTCGATGAGCACCCAGGATCCTAGAGCCTCAGTGTCCTGCCCCTGTCAGGCCATAGAGAGGAGCCCAAATGGTGAGAATGAGTGGAGGCTGGTACGTGGTAGGGGCAGCAGGCGAAATCCCCGCTTGGGAACAGATCCTCCTGAAGGACATGCTAAGGCACATGGAGGACAGGGAGGTAATCCTAGGTAGTCAGCATGGATTTACGAGGGGCAAGTCCTGCCTGACCAACCCAGTGGCCTTCTCCAATGAAGTGACTGCATCAGTCGACAGGGGTAGACCTATGGATGTCATCTACCTGGACTTCTGCGAGGCTTTTGACACTGTGCCCCACAACATCCTCCTTTGTAAGTTGGAGAGATATGGGTTTGATGGGTGGACTGTTCAGTGGATGAGAAATTGGCTGGATGGCTGCACCCAGAGAGTGATGGTCAGCGGCTCGATGTCCATAGTGGAGGGAGGTGATGAGTCGTGTCCCTCCGGGATCTGTGCTGGGACCAGTGTTGTTTAATATCTTCATTAATGACATAGACAGTGGCATTGAGTGCACCCTCAGCAAGTTTGCGGATGATACCAAGGTGGGGGTTGCAGTTGATATGCCAGAGGGATGGGATGCCATCCAGATGGACCTGGAGAGATGAGCCCAGATGAGCCTTATGAGGTTCAACAAGGCCAAGTGCAGGGTCCTGCACCTGGGCTGGGACAACCAGCATTATGAGTATAGGCTGGGAGAGGGTATACGGGAGAGCAGTCCTGTGGAAAGGGACTTGGGGATGCTGGTGGATGAAAAACTGGATGTGAGCCACCCATGTGCAATCGCAGCCCAGAAGGCAAATCACGTCCTAGGCTGCATCAAAAGAACTGTGGCCAGCAGATCGAGAGTGGTGATTCTGCCCCTCTACTCTGCCCTGGTGAGACCTCACCTGGAGTACTGCATCCAGTTCTGGAAGCCCCAGCACAAGAAGGACGTAGACATATTGGTGCGTGTCCAGAGGAGGGCCACCAAAATATCAGGGGAATGGAGCATCTCTCGTATGAAGACAAGCTGAGGGAGTTCGGGCTGTTCAGCCTGGAGAAAGCTCCAGAGGGACCTTATAGTGACCTTCCAGTACCTGAAGGGGACCTACATGAAGGCAGGCGAAGGTTTATTCAAAAGGGTTTGCAATGATAGGACAAGGAGCAATGGTTTTAAGCTAGGAAAGGATAGACTTAGACTGGATCTTAGAAAAAAGTTCTGTAATATGAGGGTGATAGACCACTGGAATGGGCTGCCCAGAGAAGTGGTGGAGGCCCCATCCCTGGAGTCATTCAAGGTCAGGCTTGACAAGGCTCTGAGCAACCTGCCCTAGATAGAGATGTCCCTAGTTGTGTAGGGAGGTTGGACCAGATGACCTCTAGAGGTCCTTTCCAGCCTAAAACATTCTATGATTCTATTCTATGATTCTATATGTTACATACAACAAATTCATTGCATATCTTTGTAACTGAGGAGCTTTTTACCCAGTAAGTGGCTAGTACATATTGAAATAATTCTACTAAATCAAGTGTCTAGTAACCATTAAGCAGTTTTGTTGAATTCAGAACAAGTCTAGGATCAGTTAGACAAACAAGACTGACTTGATTGATCATGTTTCTGTCTTTCTGTCATGGAAGAAGACACTCATGTACCCTTCTACCATGAGCTTACCAATTCACAGCTTTTTCCCATATCAAAGAATAATTTGACAGGCAAGTCCAAACCTGGTTCTTGTACATCTGTGTTCATATTCTGACACTTCACTAGAGATTAAAAGTGTCTGCTTTTGAGAGAAATAATTAAGTTTACAGTAATTTACATAGTTTACAATTTATTCATGAGGACAAGTTTCCTGTTACTTGGAAAATGATTTTAAAATACCTCATTTTCTCTCCTTGGTGTTACTCAGCCTGATTTTATATATTCATAAAGATTGGATGAATTCCCTAGTCATCTTAACTAAATTACAGCTCAAATATTTAGAAATTTTATTAATTAAATGAAGAAACATATCTCTTTTATAAAGAGATAACATAAGTGCCTCAGAAAAGGTATACCATGAAGAAGCCAAAGGCATTTTATAGTTCCTGCTAGGGTCTTTATGCATACACAACCACACACACACACACACAAATAAAATAAAATAAAAAAAATTTCTTTAGGCTTTCTTTCCGTTGTCACTAATAATGAAGTAGATTGAAATGAGTTATGTAGATCTGGTTTGGGTCATTCATTCCATCCACTACAGCAAGCCACCTAGTCTAGACAGCTATAGAATAGTAGCAGGAGAATAGTGAAACCAACCTATGACAGTTACTGAGGTAGTCTTCAAGAGCCTATATTTAGCACCACACTCAGGAACCCCTTTACATGTTACTCTTCTACTGAAATTACTTTTCTCCTTAGTGATTGTTCAACTAGTGGCATTAGGAAAGACAAAAATAAAATCAAGGAAAAAAACAAAAAGCCCCCTACACACACACAGAGACAACCCGCCCCCCCCCAAAAAAAAAAAACAAACAAGAAAACCAAGCAAAAAAGGTGGAATTCAGTACTAGGTCCGTACTATTTCTAGTGATATAAAATTATAATAGTAAAAATTACTACAACATAAATTCATCATGAAAGAAGATGAGTGCTTCTTCATTGAAATGAGTTATTGTTAACATGCCACATCCTCTGTAAAATTAGTCTACCAGTTTAATCAACTGCATTAAAAGCAGAAAGAAGGAATCATGGGTATAGTGCAAACCTGAGGCTTCCTGGAACTCTTCCTTCATCCAGCATTAGTCAAGCCATTCTGAGTGTGCCTGTACACAGCAGTATGCAATAGAGTTTGTGCTGTCAAGTAAGGAGTGTCACAAGACACAGCACCATAGTGAGTTTAGAAAGCATAGCTTTAAGTGCCATTGCTTAAGTTAACTCTCTTCTATGTAGTTATTGTATAGATATTGGGGACCAGACCTGGAGGGGAGGGCAGGTGGGACATTTGAATTTCAATTGTAAATCATTGCAGCAGAACAATAATGATACCAGAAGCAACTGTTTGATACTTAATGCTCTCTGCAAGAATAAGTCATGGTTTATTAATGATAATTCAACAAAAATAACCCCCTAAAATTATCATTAATGGAAATCTGCGTCATATGGTAACCATAATTAGAGTGTCTCAATTTGCATTTCTAACTACAGTAATGAGAACTGTATTCAAATATGTTTACTTTCCTACTCTACAGCTGAATCTTATTTAACCATACTTTTATTACAGCTGCTAGCAAAAGGAGCATAGCCAGGGGGTGTCCCAAGACTTGTTGAGATTAAAAACATCTGAAGCCTGAAGTATACACTAAACTAATTCCTTATAGAATGTGTACATTGTAGAGTTAAAGGACCATCTAACACCCCAGACAAAATGTTCTATACATGTATACACATCTTTCAGCCTGAGAAGGTACAAATGTACAGGGTCAGTGTCATCTAAGGATACTGAAAATACTACCGAAAGACAGTTTATGCAAGATACTTGGAATTCTTAGTACATGATCAGTCAATACCCATGGCCTTTAATATGTGTAAAACCTTCTACTTTTGTACTTATAAATGCTTTATAATCTGCTACAATTGCATGTAATGTGCTTAATATATCTCAGTCATTCAGTACTCTTTTATTCATAAAACTTTAATAGGAAAGATCACACATTTCTTTTAGTTCATCAGATATTTTCCTACCACTCGAAGAGCAAAATAGTCTCTATATACTCTAAAATCTTTCCAGTAGAGTCAAGGGTGACAATAATATATTAACTAGCCATGCTACCAGGCAAAATCATTTATGTAGCAGCATACCATAAGTGTAAAATAGATTTAATCTGTAGAAAAACAGTGTATCCTCCAATACTTTATTTAACAATGTGCATAGAGTTTATGGGTAGGTGTCTTCAGCATAACTCAGTACCTCCTGAAAGCACCCATTTGAGATAACATGTCACAGAATCCCTTCCTGCTTCTTCATTTTGCCACTTTTACAATGAATTTCTCATTTTCAACTGCCAAAGTCTTCCAAAGATCCCAGAAGGTCATGGGGTGTGATGAGATGAATCCTTTATATAGCAACTTGGTTGAATAAAGCTCTTTTACTTCTGTAAACACAAATTTGACATAACATTAATTTCTAATTAACAAATTATTTTTTTCTTTGATGAAGGAGAATATTACAGTTTATAGCTGTAGGAAAATAGTACTTTTGGAAATCATTGAAAATGTCTGCTACATTAGCATAAGACAATTTCATAAACAGGCTTTTTTATATTCTGGAAGATATTTTTCATTAGAAGTGAAAACACATGCAAACTCACTTTTGATTTTAATAGAAGAGTATATTCTTTTCCCATGGAAACAATTTTTAATCTATACTTCCAGAACCTTATAAAAGAAGATAAAATGTTATTGTTATGAAGCGTAACTGTAGACAAAAAAAATTGCAATCCTTTAAGAAAGATGACAGGGATCACAATAAGCTATTCAGTGAAAAGTTGTCTGCAAAGTTGTCCAAACCCTGGCCAAAGACTTATTTTTAGGTATTCAATCATCTGTAGCATTTGAGTTCTACATAATGAACTCCATCTGCTTTCAGCTTTCCTTACTTTCACAAAGCCCAGTCTGTGCTGTGCCCTAGGATTCTTGGCACATGATGTCAGAAGTTCCTTCTTAACATTGGTAGCTGTGAGCTATCCATGTTAAGTGGGTACAGGGCCTTCAGTTTGCAGATTAGACTCACACAGCGAACTTCAAGTGTGTACATGAGACTATGGAAAAGAATATCTGTGTGGATAATTGTTTGCTATTCCAGATAGTAGAAATTTTAAAGTTCTGTGTGGAGCATGGCTGGAGTGTTCTTTTATACATGTGTGCTATGCAGATGTAGACAAAACCAACAATAATATGTACAATTTTTTCACAGTTCTTGAGCATTTTCTAAGATAATGTCAGTCTTCTGTGATTACAGCTTCTATGATCATCAGCTCTCTATATTAGTCCATCTAACATGAGGTACCCAGAGAGTCCCTTCTACAGCCTTTAAGCCTCAATCTCATGTAAGATATCAAAATATTTTTCTTTATGTTCTTCAAAACCTTTTCCTTTTTCACTCTCCACTATGTCAAGGTTAATTTGTCTGCTCTAGCAGCCTTCTTTGTTCAAAAGGGTTGTGATATCACTTAATCTTCAATGGCTTAAGGAAAAATGTATCAAAGATAACACTTCTTGTCTGTTAGAGCACCAACATATTCAGGTTCTGAAAATCATATTAACTCACCTTTAAAACAGATAATAGATTTCAAAGCTAAGAGTTTTAAAAAAAATATGTAGAACTAAGTTGAAATATAAGACACAAGGATAAAGACTGATAATACATTCTGCTACAAAATTACAACCAAAATCTTCATAATACTCTTGTGTATACACAGTTAATAATACAGTTAAACAGTAAGAACTGCCAGTAGTTTCACTTTGTTTAGAATCATTAGTAACTTATATGAAGTATTTATGCCTGTTTATTTGAATTAGCATCAGTGTAGTCATTTCTTCTTCAGACTTCACAGAAGGTTCAAGTTCCAAAACAGTTGGGTTACCTGTTGCATTCTTCATGCAACATAAGGGAAAAAAAAGAAAAAAGCAGCTGAATAGATTACTCTCACTGTACTTCATTAGCATTCTGCTTTTCTAAAAAGAAAAAGTCTTTTTATTAGGGAGAGTTTCACAGAGGAGTTTTTTAATTCAGTGAAGATATTGTGTCAGTTTTTTGGTTAAATTGGCTAAAATAAGGAGTGAGACTTTAGTCCTTTGTTCCTGTCAAGTTTCGCTGTCAACGAGCAGTTGGCAGAAAGAAACTCTCCAGGTGGTATAAAACTGTCACAGTAGCCAGTCTGGAAAGTAGCTCTGACCTAACTGTTCACCCACATATGAGCATCAGCTGTATGACCACTCTAAAGTCCAGAAGTACCAAGTCAGTTTTCAAGGAGTTTTTGAACAGTCTTTTATTTTTCAGTGTTGGTCTTAAGATTCAATATTTTTCAGTGAGCTTAATTTTTCTAAAGCCATGAGGACTGAGAACATCTTTTTAATAAATGACAGTTGAGAATCTGTTAAATGAATCCAAGGGATGCTTTAAAACTCACAAGACAGGTAATAAGAACGTGAGAGTTAACAATGCAAGGTTAGAAGTGAAGAACAGTTGTGTTGAAGTCAAAGCCTATGACAGAATATTTCTGCTCTAAGCTTGCAGATGTGAGGGTTGGTTTGGTGGTTTGTTTGGGGTTTTTTTTTTAAACGTTGGTTTCATAAATCCCAGTTTCCTCTTTTGTTCTGGAACCAGAACAAATTTGTAAGACCTCATGATAAACGAAATCAGGGAAATTCAAATTTTCTTTTTTTTTTTTTTTCTTTCTTTTTTTTTCTTTTTGTTTGTTTGTTTATTTTCACGTGCCAGGTTAATTTGCAAACAGTCCTCTGACTGTTCACCATGCAGATGTAAAAACTGGTATGTTAGCACAGTGAAATCAGTGATGCAAGTAACACTTGGCAGGGGCTTAATCAGTACTGCTGGTGAATCTGTCACTAGTCTAAATTATTACAGGCCAGTTTAAATTTTTATGGGTCTATTACCTAGTCAACATTTTAATGCTTGAATCTGATGAATCGTTAGTGATGAACTTTTGTCTCATCATTATACCTTCTTCTAATAAGTCACTGTACATTTGAACTCACTGAAGAACTCTATGGAATTATCATCTGTTAAACTGTGTACCAGCTCTACATAATCCTGATCACTTTACAGGGCATATATTTAATGAAGGTCAATAACACATTTCAGATTTTGAATCTTCTTTCTGCTCCACTTTTTCTCCTTTTTTATATTTTTGAGAACTCTAATCTTTAATGATAGCAGTAAGCTTTTTAAAAAATAAAAAGAGGATAAACACTGCATTCTGGCTGCACAATGTTCAATGTTAACTAATTTCTTGTCTTCTTCTTTAGATCTCTAAAACTTAGCATCAGAGGCCAGAGTGGAAGGTAAATTTCAGTCTAAAATGTTCACCTGTCAATTTGAAGACGACAAATCGATGCTTAAAAATCAAAACATAAAAAATTATCTCTACTGAAGAACAGATATTTTTTCACATTTTTGCTATTGTGAGATTACAGGTCTAGTTAATAGAGACCAATACAGCTGAAGTAGTATTAAGAAAAAATATTCTTTTCAAATAAATAAAAAATATAGGACACTTCTGGAAAAAAGGGGTGGAAAACTGGAAATCCTCTATGAACTGCTTCACTACCCTCACTTAGTATATGCTATCTGATGTTAATAAAAGCCACTTGCAACAATAAAATAAGCTGTCAGGCTGGTAGAAAAAGAAAGTAATGCATAATTTAAGAAAGCCAGGATGTTACTGACATTAGAACTAATCAGGAATCAAAATGTTTTTTTAACAGTCAGCTTAATTTTCTTCTGACTTTATCTGAGTTTACATGTTCCCTTGGAATGTTTTTGTTTAATAAATCAGCAATTTCTAATGGAAACCCTTTCAATATAATGTTTTCAGCCAGGTCTAGCCATCATGGTGGTGGGTTTTTTTATTTTATTGACATATTATTGACATAATTCTTAATGCTTTTCATTAGATTATAAGTACTGTTATAAAGAACAAAATTTGTTAAAAAAGAAAAGGAAGATAAGAAAGGTCTAGACCACAATCTGTCAACTTTTTATTACATAAACCAGAAACTGCAGTAGAGTAGTTTTGTCTGGGTCAGGCACACATCTAGATACATATTTGCTGAAAATACAGAAGTTCATTTTGTGGTGTTGAAGCTGAAGCCAGTAGCAATGAGTTTCATGTCACAGAAGCCTGGTCCAGTGGCTGTTCTGTGGATGCTGGGACTTATTCCCTGGGAAGTGTGCTCACTGCCACACACCTGGCAGGGTTCCCTTGCACTCTTAGCTGCCAATCCAAACAAGGGCACAAGTAAAACAGTGACTCCACATTTGTCCCTTTTAACTGTTTAGTTATTGAAATAGTTTGAATGTAAGCATGGGGACCTGAACATGCATGGCCTTGTTTTTATTTAAAAGTGCAATAAGAAGTCCGCATGCAGACATCCTTTATGAATAGAGGTGGAGTCTGTGTAAAAAATATATAATAGCTCGAATGATGAAAAAGGAGGAACTTGTCTCCATGGAGAGGATCTCTGCAGCATGCTGTGGGAAAGCCATCTGGTATCCATCTACATGAACATGGGGTCCCAGCATTTGAGGCAAGGTATCTATATTTGTATTCTATCTTATTAAAACAGTTAGTTTATTACATCATTTGGTTTTGGACCATTCTTCTTGAGATAAAGAAAGAACCCTGAACCATCTCGTTCTCCCTCTCTCATGCCACACCCCAGTGCAGAGCACATGGACTACACATCTTCCAAACTTTTAAATCTCTTGCTGTGCTTCAGATGTTGCTGTAACACAAAAATACCAGGAAGAACATATTTTATTCATCTTTCAAGTGGCCAAAATTTGCAAGTAGGAGTACCTATCAATTTTTCTTCTTAATGCTTATACAGCCTCATGTACTGTGCAGCCCAAGATTTTTCTCAGCTTGTCTAACAGAGTTGTGGAGGAATTTGTTATAATGGGGAAAATTCTGCAATGTAAATCACTGTAGAAAACTAAAAGAAATATGATTCACCATAATTACAGAGAAATTACATGTATTCTGTTTAGTCCCATTTCTTCAACCAAAGACAGCTGAAGCACACAAAAAAAATATTTACTGTAGATTTACTTAAAATATTTGAAACGATTTGCATTAATTCCTACACGATTTGCATTAATTCCTACATAAACAGCACCCCTGGAGTTAGACAGCAAATGATGGCTCTGGCAATAGATAACCAGTAATTACTTTTTTTCCTGAAACCACATTAATGTTCTAAATAATGCAGCCACTTCTGTGTTAAAATTTCATGAGCTTGATTGTAATTATTCTTCAGTTTGTGGCAGTCTCAGCTCTAAGGTACACTCTACAAAGCCTACTCCAGATCTAAAAATAACAGCAGCTGTGCCTGCTTTGTCCTTTTTTGACACTAGAAGAATGTAAATATGGATGGAAAAATCCACTTGCATGTTATTAAAAGGTTGCCAGCTATGCACAGTTACTGCCTTTGATTTAAAGGTGTTCTCTACCCACTCTTTCCCTTAAAATCACTCAGCAAATAAGTGAACAAAAGCACCTAGACAGCCTGATAATAAGAAAAGACAACTTTTCAAAATCACTTGCGGGCAGGGGAGGACAAGTTATGGTCTCAGTATGGAATTACAACTTCACAGAAGAATCCTATTGGGAATAGGCATGTCCTGGACTTTACTCCTGGCCTGAGAAGAAACTGATTTCTAGTCCTTCATGTAATTGGTAGCAGTGTGGAAACCCAGACATTCCCCTCCCGGGGCATTTGACACAGTTTCCTCAACTAGAAAAGTTACAGGAGGCTGTAACAATCTCCACTGCTGAGTTAGCTTCTTACAAGAATGGTCCAAATCCTGGAAATTCCTTAGTATATTCCTGAATATAGCCAGGTTTTGTCACACAGCCTTCTCCTTGTGTTTGTGGAAATACATACTACATATGTAAGTAAATTAGATGTCTTGGAGGCTTGAATCAATTCACTGTTCTACAGGAGTAGTGTGGGATCTTCTTCCATAGTGTCTTAATACATTTTAGAAGTAAACACTTTTTGCTAAAATTTCAATCTCTCTTAACTTTCCCCTTAATTGATTTTTTTGAAAGTTGGAACACTCCAAATATGTTTATGTTTACCTTAAAGGATTAAACTACAAACAATTCTTGTAATCTTGGGAAAAAGAGCCAATGGAATTGTTGTCTTACAGGGTGTTTTAGAATGGGAGGTGCTGGTCCATTGTGGTTCCCATAAGAAAGGCACTCAGACTCTGTAATATATCATTTTAAAAACATTTTTTAGAGCTAGAACTATAAGAAGAGAATAGCAGAGATAATCTTACATCCTCTTAGTTGCTGGGAACTCGTGCACAGCATGCAATGCAGACCACATCCATAAAAGAGATTCTCCTCTTTTAGTCATTTGAGTTATGATTGGATACTTTTACAAGGAAATTAATCTATCATTTCTACATCCGAACAGAAGTGATGTTCACATGAGAACTTCTTGCTGCAATTTTAGATAAAGGCAAGGCCATGCAGGTGGTCTAACCACTAGCACCGTGTGGGAGCTGGCAGAGGTCATCCTGCAGCCAAGGGATTTGTGCCACACCACACAGTCCCAAAGGCCATACTGAATGTGGAGCACAACACAGGCTTGTACATAATCAGGGTAACTTTTATGTGGATCACTAACTCCTTGATATGCAATGGTTTGCCAGTCAGGATCAATACACAGGGAAAAGTAGGTCATCTGTTGAAAAGCCAAAGCGAGTGATAGAATAGGAATAGGATAGAATAGGAATACAGAAGAAAATGTCAAAAAAAAAAGAAGAAAAAAAAAAAGAGTTTTCTGAGTCTATCCAGGGGGAACAATGGATACTTAATTTTCAAAATATCACTTTTACAGATACTCTTTTGCAAAATAGGAACAATATCAAGGTTCTTTTGACTAGTACAACTTTTTTGAATTGTGGGCTTTTCATTTTATTCCCAGACTGTTGAATTGAAACTGCTTACTACAGAAAATCAAGGTATTTTACATGGAACAATCTTCCTTTAATTTTCCTTAACGCTGATATAATCATCAGGTTCAATTCAACAAAAGTGTAAGCATCTGTCTACCTTTAAATACAGGTCAAATACTCTATTAAACATTTCCACTGTGGGCTTTCTGCATTTATTTCGCCTCATACTTATGCTGCTAAGTCAAATTGACATTTCATTACAATCACTGAAACTTCAAATGCATTTTGCTATTCATACATTTAAAAACTTTGTTGACTAAGAGATCAGGTAAGGAAGATACTGTAAAGTAACAAGTAAAAGAAATGAACTCAAATCCAGACAGGTCAATTTTAAAAGATAGAAGAGGGCTTCCAGCTAAGCAACTTTGGGCCACAGTGTGTTTAACTTCTCTGTAAATCCATTCTAAGCATGTATAGCTTCTCTATGTATGCTTGCTAAACATAAGTATATAATTTTTTATTACTTTGTCTTGCTATTCGCCAATCAGAGTTTATCCTCTGTGTTATTACTACTGTATCTGCACTGATTTAAATGATCTGGTATTACCGTTGTTTTTGAAGATTTTGACAAAATATTACAACTTATTTTGCTGTATACACAGAATAAGGGTGAAGGGAGAGTTCAGACCAAAAGGAATTTGACAGGACAGTGCCTGTCAAAAAGGACAAGCAGTAAAGCTATTGTTCAGCTATCAAAATCTCAGTAATTCAAAAGTCAGAATATTTTTCCAGCTATTAAAGGACACCATAAAACCCGAAAAGCTGCTAAACTGCAACAGCTCAAATCTTTTACAGCTTATTAAAGTTAAAGGATTTAGGGGTACATACTATTAATTGTTTTACCCTTGTGAGTAGGACACCAAAGAGGAAATTACTCTTAATTGTCTGGAGAATTAATCAATGCCATCAGAATTTAATTAAGAAATAAATTACATTAATATTCTGTTACAATACTCTAGCATGCGTGTAAAGTGTGTGGATGTTCTGTAGATGATTTTTAAAAAGTCAGGTCACTTGTTAAAATGTTACACAATGGGAAAAGCAAAAAACACTAAAACAATTTAGCAAAAGGCTGGTTCAAGTTTTGTTATTGTTCTACCATAAGCGCTTGATAAGGAAAAAATCAGCGTTTCTAATTTCAGCTATATTTCTATATAGCTTGTCTTACAGAAATTGTTGAGTTTATAGTAGCATTTAATGCAGAAAGGTAGTTTCTTCAGGGTAGCACAATAGGTTCTATTTGCACTGAGCTAAAATTAGTGCATTTTTTCAGACAACCCACTGTATTACCTATATTTTAATTTCTTGTCTATAGAACATAGTAGGAAACAAAAATCACAATTCATACACCATATATAGTAGAACTTACTGTACAAGCATAACACTTAGGAGTTCATTGTGATAGACTTTCTGATACTGAATATTTTTCATCATGAGCAGCCCTATTGAACGCAACTTACGAAGTCAGGAAGTTAAAATCCAGCCTTGTATTACTGCATACAGCAGTAATTTATAACAGCTAATTCCCTTAAGCAGTTATCTTTCTCAAGTTTACAGGAAAATTACAGGAAAAAAAAAAAAGAAAAAATCTTATAAGGATCTTAGTAATATTCTGAGAATTCAGGGAAGTGAAATACTGAGTTTGACATAATAGTGACATAACTGTTTTCCATGCATATTTCTTCAAATTTCAACTCAAATGATAATTTATCAACAATTCCTAGCTACATGATAAAAATCTCAGTTATTTGTGGAATCACTCAAAAAAAATTCTACTTTCTACATATTCTAGTCCTCTTAATATCATTTTCTTTTGTGGTTTATAACACTTCCCTTTGTAAATGTTCCCAAGTGACTTGAAACGTTCATCTGGTTTATAAAGCAAGCTCTGCTTTGAATAAATTGGTAACACAAATAATAATAGCACCTTCATATTTTATGGGTAAAGTATAGCTTGCTTTTACCAAGTCAGCCAAGTTCTTGTGACATTGTGAAAAATCAAGGCCTTTATAAAAATTATCTATCAAAATGTATAAATGATGCTGCACTGTAACTTAAGGAAGATAAGCACAACAAAATTTCCATAGACAATGGAAGAGAAATAAAAAGATACTCTGACTGGGCATTTTCAAAAGGAGAAAAAATTTAGAAGATAATTGTTAGATGTCTGCAGCATGTTTATCTGTCTCTTTCATAGAAATCCATGCATAGATTTGTAGTATATATCCTAACCTGTGCCACTGGTTAAAATGAAAAAAATCCAGTTGCAGATTACAGTCTTATACACATTTGACAGATTATTAAATAAAAATTCTTCCTCATCTAAACCAAAATGTAGAAGAGCCCAGGAAAGCACAAAAGTTTTTTTTCACAGCATTCTGTCACAGTAGATATAAGATTTTTAGAAAGTATTATCATAGAAATATAGAATCATAGAATACCAGGTTGGAAGGGACCTCAAGGATCGTGTAGTCCAAACGTTTAAGGTAAACTATATATATATATATGTATAGTTTAAATGAGATGTCCCAGCACCCTGTCACACTGAGTCTTAAAACTGTCTGGTGTAGGGGAATCCACCACTTTCCTTGGGAAATTGCTCCAATGTCTAATTGTTCTCATGGTGAAAAAATTTCTTCTGGAGTCCAATTGGAATCTCCCCAGGAGTAACTTGTACCCATTACCCCTTGTCTTTTCCATGTGACTCCTTGTCAAAAGGGAGTCTCCATCTTCTTGGTAGCCATCTCTTATGTACTGGTACATGGTAATAAGGTCTCCCCTAAGCCTTCCCTTCTCAAGGCTAAACAAACCCAGTTTTCTTAGCCTTTCTTCATATGGCAGGACTTCCATTCTTCAGAATGTTCATATATTTGGAGGGAATAAATTAAAAACAACCTACAGCTGGGGATAAGATTTATGTTCATATCTAAGCAGTCTTATAGTGCTGTCTATTTTTTAAGTTAAGTTGATTTGAAGAGTGACATTGTCAAGGATTAGGGCTGGACTGGTCACTAGATGAATGACAGATGTTCTCTATTAACCCCTCTCCCTTCCCAGAGGGAAAGAGAAAGGGAATAAGGGAGAGAGACTTACAGAGTGGAAAAGAAAACTAAACCAGTTTTAATTAAATAACAATAAGGTGAAATATATACAAATATATACAAAAACAATATCAAACCCAACCCCCCTGAAGGCAATTACATCACCATCACAACTAATGCTGTGTACAGGCACTGGGAAAATCCCAGACTTGACTCAGCAGCAGGTGGTAACTGGATTCAAGAGCTGGATTCTGGAACTGTATTCAGCAATGCAGGGGTTGGAATAGAAGGTAGTACAAATGGGCAGAGCTAGCAATTGAAGAAGAGAGCTTGACCCTTGTGATCTGTCAGCTTTATACTGAATATGATGTATATGGGATGGAATACCTCGTTGGTGAGTTTAGGGACACATGTCCTGTCTGCTTCTCTCCACAGGTGCAGCATTTTACTTCGTGCGCCCCCAGTGTGGCACACAAGATTCAGCAGTGACCTTGATCTGCAAAGGAGTGAGTATAAGCTGGAGCCTTTCTGCACACACCAATCCTTGTTAGTAACTATAGTGTTATCACTGCTAGAAGCAGACATTGTCTGCAAAAGTATGCTGTTCACTTCTGAAAGTGCAGTTACTTAGAAGAGGTTTAACTGAAAAATGAAATCACTGAACAGAATTAGTTCTGGTTTAGCTCAAACCAGGACAAGCATACATTCACTGCTTGCAAATAGGCACCATGTTAGAAGGGAATTCAAGCTTGTTTCTTTTGATTCCATCTCCTGAAAAATATTGTGTGACACTGAAATCTCCCTTTCTGCTCTTTGGTGGGTTTTTTTGTTTGTTTGTTTAAAATAGGAGTACAAGAAAAATTCCCTCTTACTACACTATTTTATGTGCTGACACAATGTAAGAACAAAATCCATAGTTATAAGCTACCTGTGAATTATAAGCTATGATTTTAAATTTACCTGTTTAGAAAAACTAATTAGGACCCAGGCTGGGTCTCTGAGGTAAGTAAAATTACTAAGTTCATCTTTAAGAGCTCTGCTAAAACTGTAGCCAGGATAACATTTCTCTCACTTCTTAGAAGGTCAGGATTGATAAGCATCACGAGGCAAAATTGTCCTTCTGTTAAATTGCTAGAGCAAGACAAGCTGTTGGAAGTATAGATGTCAGGGATTGAGGTCAGCAACAGAGTTCCTGCTTGCAATTGACCTTGCCTATATTATTATGAACATAGCCATATGTCGTACATTATATAGCCATTGAATTGTGACTTAAGACAAGCCCTGACTGTACTATCCTTTCTAACGTGTTTTTCTGCAGATCACCCTGTTACTGCCCTACTAGTTTGCTTCAAATCTAAGCCACTCATTTCTGCCAGACACAGCCAAGTATCTTCCCACCTAGGGTCCTATATTTCTTTCCACTTTTGTTAATAGTTTGCTTTTTTCTAAATAATTTGAATGCATTATCCATCATTATTTTCATATTCACACATCTGTATTATCTTAGATAAAAGAATAACTATCAATGAATAATAACTAACAGTAATATATATGTGAGGTTTCTTTATTTCTTCCCATAACTTTGTCTCATTGTCTGTTAAGAGTTTTTCTTTGATTCAAGTGTTCCATAACTTTTAAAGACATAAAGAGTATTTTTGATTACTTATCTGATCTGAAAAAGCCAGACGATCAAATTTTACCCAATGACTTATCCAGCTTGCTCAACAGTTCTTTTTAAGTTGCAGCTTCTATTTTAGGAAGAGATAGACTGTTGATTTAGTTGAATGAGCATCCTCGTCTAGGGACATGGTCTAGTGGTCATGGAGGTGTTGGGTAGAAGGTTGGACTTGATGATCTTAGAGGTCTTTTCCAACCTTAATGATTCTATGATTCTAATTGTGTTCTGCTAACAATTTTATTTTTATTTTTAGTTCAACTTTAAGGAACTTAAATACACAGTCCTTTGAATACACAGTCTATTTGTTGTTCAGAACCACATATCAGATAACTGGAACTGAATCCTGGCTGCAAACCAAAAAATCAAACTGATCATTAAATCACTGATCCTCAAGAAACAGTTATGTGAGACACACTAAAAAGACTGAACAAAATGTCAGTAATATCTGTTAATATTAAATGTCTTTTCATCTTCTGATCTCAGTGTTCTTTTCAAGCATGTTAGCTACAATGCATTTTACAAAAACTGTATTTATGAAAGAAACAATAGGATTTTTGTTTGTTTGTTTGTTTGTTTGTTTGTTTGTTTTCCCTAGGCAATGAACTTTCAATTACTTAAGTAAGCATTTTCTGCAGAAACCAAATATCCAGCACCATGGCTTGCTCCTTGGAACCAAGATGCATTGAGTCACTTCTGTAGATCAAATTCTGGGAAAATCTGTGGTATCCACTTCCTTATCACCTGGCCTCGGGGCTCTGTAGACAATCTCAGAGTTGCATCAGGACATTTTAAACAGATTGGAAGTCAAGGGTAAGAGCAGGATGTGTTTGTTTTCTCCAAGATCTTAATTTTCTCTTATTCTCTCCAATAGTACAGTAAATGTAAACATAATGTCGATTATACTATGAAGCTAAATTTATTGCACTGTAATGTTTTTAAACTAAGCATTAAATATCCCAAAGGCAGGCAGAAATACTGAGGTGAGACACTGCATAAAAGTTAACCTTCAGCTTTTTGTCTCAGTATTGGTCTTCTAAGATATTAGACAGAATTCAAATGCGGTGATTTTTTTCAGTGACTATTGCAAAGTGGAAAACATCTGATTGAGGAAGGAAATATAAATAATGACTTGTGTATGTGTGAACATATATGGGGAGTTTGTGTGTATATACATCTTAAATCTGATCAGCAAGTCAGATGGTAGTTAATAAATTAGTTGCTCAATTCTTCTGTATTTGCTTATGAAAAAGTCAAGCTACTAGCAAAGCAATATTTCTGTGACTGTTTGCTATGTCAATAGTTGATTTGTCTATATTATTGTTCCTTGAGTGGTTAGAAAAGGATTTTAGCAATATAGAGTTTTCAGAGCTGTTTCAGGTATGGGAGGCAGAATAATTTTTCACAAAGCTTGACTTTAAGGTGAACTTTAAATGCTGGAATAATATTAGGAAAAATATTTAGTTTGCTCAGCCCAAGTCACATATAGAATCTCTAATACATCTGCTTTGACCTTATTGCTTCCTATGAAAAGGCTTAGTAATTGCTAATGATTCTTTGTGAGCTATGGATTTTCACTTGAAATAGCTCAATACATTTCTGTAAAGTAAGACAACAGTCTGAAAGGCATCATTACTTAATACTTTAACCTTTGAAAGCTGAAGACAACAGAAAACATTGAAAAATAACAGAAATCAAAGACCAGAAAAGTAAGTCATAACAAAAGAAGATAAAGGCACAACTCTCAGGAGGGGAATGACTGGGCCCTGTATAGAAACTAGTTGCATGAGAGAAATACATACAGTGTATATCAAAATAATCAAAATAATTGCTATAAGTCAAAATAATCTAATTCAAATGATCTCTGAGACAGGCGTGCAGGAGGTTGCCTTTCTGTCAGAAACATGCTGATAATGGCTTAGAATGGTAGGATGAACAGACCAGAACAATAAGTAACACTTCTCTGTTAGGGCAGTATAACCATATCTGATGTAGCGCCAAGCAGGCCATAAGAACACATCAATAGCTTGCAAAGCACATACCAAAACTGAGTATTATCTTTGCTTTAGCATACTTGTGTCTCAGTAGAATGTGTACTACAAAGTGTACTACACAGTGTACTACAAAGCTTCTTCTACAGAACAGATTTCTGAATATTTTATCTTACAATTACAGAGATTAATAATGGTGAGGGAATAATTAAAACCAGCTAAGAGTACCTGTAAATTCTATTAATTTTGAAAGGCATCTTTAGTCTAATTTAAGCACCTTGCTTTGTAACGTGTAAAGGTGGCAAAACCCCCAAGGTGCTGATCAAATTGTGAGTCAAAGTACCTTTTTCCATAGCTTTTGGTCTTCCATGTGCAATGTATGCATTTGTCTTTTTTAATCAGAGGTGTTGTGATTTGGACAGGAAGTTTATGGTTAATATATAAGCTGCCAGGAGAGATGAAAAAACATAGAATTCATCAGTAGATAAGGTCGAGAGAGATTATTTGAGTGAAATGCAGCATGTAAAACCAAGCAGAGAACTGCTGAGAGAATAATAGACAAAGAGAACTAAACTGTGGTTAAAATGCCTTTCTACACTGTGTGTAATATAGCACATATCACTTTAGATTCTGAGTGTCAGCCTTGAGATGTTATATCAGATAATCTGCCTAAAGTAATCTCCTGCTCAAATATCTTGCCACACTGGGGTACCTTTACTGCAGTAATAGTAGACATTGAAAACCAAGTGAAACAAATTGAACTGGTGTTCATAGAAATATGCTCACCAACAATTTATTACTTTTATATCTAAGCTATAATATTAAAGGTGAGATTGTTCTCAGATTTACTGGGAAGTGTAAGACATCTCTTCTTATTTTATATTGGTGTTGAGATCTGGAGTTATGCTATTCTGGTTTATTATTTTTACCACCACCAGTGTCAGCTAAAGCTAGTTCTCATCAGCTTTTAGGTATTGTAGGAAGACTTACAATATCTCTTAACCACTGCTTCACAATTTGGAATTTCATAGCATTTAGCCTGAATCCAAAAATAGTCATAGGTGAAGAAAGAAGAAAAGAAGACACTAGGTAGAAATGACTACAGCATGATACTTGTACATTATGTTTCCTGCATGTATTCTATGATGCCACCGAATTTTCTTCCTCCTCAGCCACTTCTACTAGCACTCCTCACTCCTGCATATTCCTCCACAGCCTGCACTCCACACTTTTAAGTGATGCTTAATCACTGATGCTTAATTTATTTTATTTCACTAAATATCTAAACAGAATCTTTTACAAGAAATGCAAGAGCATGAAAATATGTTTATTTGGGACTAAATGGACACAGCAATTATGATAGGGTTCTTTGCACACTGTGGTAGAGCAATTCATTCAAATAAAGAAAGAAATGACCTTTTGAGAAAACTCAAATCATGTAATTTTGTGGTAGAACTGATGATACTAGACAATTTGGAGTACAAGACTGTAAAAAACACTTTTACTCCAGAAATTGCAACAGAATAATCATCCTTTACATAAAAACATGATAAAAACTCAGATTTCATTATATGAACATAAAAATACTTTATTACTTAACATTTTAATAACAGGACAATCAGCAGTCTTCCTCATGTTAGGGTACAAAATAGACGCCTGCAGATGCTGACCAGTTATTATCACTGGATTATTTTAATCAGGTCTGATATTAACATATTATCACCTTTAAGAACTTATTTCTGTTCTGCTTATTCTAGTAATGGTGATAAATTCCAGCAAGTAAATGAAAGGACTGCAGTTTTAGAAGTAATTTAATTATCAACAACAACAGCAAAAATTAAAAATCTCTAATTCAATAAGGTACTTAGAATATATGTTATTTTTAGCCATGTGAGTAATTCCAACACTAATTGCCAAATCATATGAGTGTGTAGCAACCTGTCTTAAAATTTACTGTATGCTTGAATGCTTTGCTGCATTTGAACCTAAGAAGAGCTTCTGAAGATTATCAAAGATTTTTAATACCTCAGGTTCTTGATAGCTCTCATCAATATAGAAAAGGTGTAAGTATCCTACATGATTATTTGGAGATTACTATCAGTACTACAGAGAATGGCAGATGTGCTGTGACATGTCTATGTTAGAGACAAATATATATAAAGTCATCAAAGGTTCTTACAACTTGGCTAGTCAATTTTTTGCATTGTGTCTACAGTGATGAGAAAATTACTTATGTGATACAGAATGCACTTATGAAAAGCTTATCGTCATCCTCATTTGACAGACTCTGTATGATATTCCATGTTTTTACCACATGATGTTAGTCTATCCTTTCCTTGAGAACTTACACTTGATGTGTTCTTGTATGAATTAAACCCAGGATTTCTGTAGGCAGGAGTAGAACAATGGGCTCATTTCTAAATCTACAATGTAGTCCAGGACTTCCTGTTGGTTTTGCAGCCTCTAGAAGTAGATCTAAAGGAACAATAATTAATTACACTGTTTCATATACCTTGAATGCAAACTTGAATAGCACTGAAAATCCTGAAAATGCTGACATGAAAATTTAAAAAATGCAGAGCACATAGGCATAAAAATAAAAATAATTGTTTACAGCTCTGCACACCATTACAAGAACTTGAGCTAAAAAAAATATGCATTTTAATTTTTAAATTTTTTAAAGACTTCCAGCATTAACACATGCAGCTTTTCTTCTTCAATAAAAGCAAAATTCACTATAGTAGGGAATGTTAACATTGTTGTGCTTAACTGATTCTCACCTAAATTCGTATTTGCAGCTAAGATTTAAGCAGAATACACGGTGATAACAATGTTCCCATAGAGTAATACAGCAGAAATATAATGAAGGGAACATATATGCCTTAGCCCACTGATGATATTGAAGGCACCTGCTCTATGAACCACAGAGGAAAACCATACTTTTGCTCAGGTAATTTGGGCTAGCTGCAGAGGAATTTTGGAGAACACGGTATTCTCAAAGTTTTTTCCCTTAAAGATCGTAATATTGTGGCATAGCATACCAAGGTGTTTCTTCATTTGGTCACTGTTATTTAAATGCCTGATCTGTGTTTGAACTGATGGGTAAAAAGAACCCATATGTATTGGATAGAATTGGAAGAAACTAGATTTGATAGAGTAAGGCTGGGACAAGGTGGATTGTGACATTCATTTGTTAAGTAGTCCTAAATTTTTATCTATTGCTTAAAGAAAAAGCTGATTTTCACTTTTTGTCTCTTTTATAACATCTTTATGAGATGAGAACTGAACTTCAGACACATAGGGACCAAGTACATATTCTTTATGTGGAACTATGAAGGGGTAAATCAAAGTCTTGGAGTTTATACAGCAGTGCAGAATGAGATGTTGTGCTGCAGTGCAGGTGGCATTTCCCTTGAAGCCACTGCTGCAGTTCTTTCACCTGTAACTCATCTTATTAGCAATCAATCTGCCAAAATGCAAATTCAGTGCCAGCTCATCCCACTGTAACTGTGCAGATCAGTCAGTATATGTTTATGTTGAGGACATATACACGTTTTGTAAAGGTGTTCCTGAATTCCAGTATGTTTGGAGTTTGTGTATTTTATGTAGTGGAGCACATAAAGACAGTTTTGCTGTTTCACCATTAGAGTCAGACATAGTCCAAATGCAGATAAGCTATCTTCATGCTTATATGACTGGATAAATTGGAACTGATAGAAGATGGTGAATTGTGTGGTATCCTGTTCAATAATAATTTAATCATAATTTCTAACGATAGCCATGTTTGTTAAAATTTAAAAGTTAGTTGATCCTCCCTAAATTAAGAAGAAAACTTTCTACATGAGAAGTTCCTGAGTGAAAGCCAATGGCTTATTACCATCTTTTGCATAAAAGCTGTAAAGCCATTTATGAAGTGTTGAATAATACATGGCAGCATGTCCATTATTAATAGCTGTCTATGTATGAATAGAAACTCAGCTAGACTTCCCCAAAGGTATACCTCAAGTACTGTTTCTTAATGTTACATCTGAGGAACTAGTTTGTGAAGATGAACGTGACATTTATTAATCATGTAAGCACTGACTGTAGGAAAAGACTTATTCTTTTTAAATATAATTACCCTTGTGTAATGGGTAGTATAGATCCTTCAAAATCTGAAAGACTGTCCTTGTGACCAAAGCCCTCGAACATCAAGCTGCCCTAACAATTTCAATTCTGTCAGCTGTGGAAGCTATGTTTAAGTTCTTGTACTCTGAGGAATTGCCTTGGGAGTTCAAAGGAGAAAGGTCTTCTGCATAGGTCAACATATTCACAAAATATTTGTGAATAACAAAGTGACATTTTTTGCTGCTGATATGAAATTATTCAGGCTAATCAATTTCAAGTTGACAGTGAAGTGTTGCACTGATAATATTTAATGATTGACAGTAGCAGATAAGATGATCTAGTTGAGGGTGTCCCTGCTCACTGCAGGGGGGCTGGACTAGATGACATTCGGAGGTCCCTTCCAGCCCTAGCCATTCTATGATTCTATGATTCTACGATATGATAAATACAAA
The DNA here is from genome assembly GCA_033439905.1 of Ceryle rudis. Taxonomy (NCBI): domain Eukaryota; kingdom Metazoa; phylum Chordata; class Aves; order Coraciiformes; family Cerylidae; genus Ceryle; species Ceryle rudis. The sequence continues at coordinate 22,146 of JAAGNO010024180.1, forward strand.
GGAAGGACCACTGCTCAGTGAGTGTTCTTTACCTATGAAATGCCCTTGTTAATGAAAGCTGACCGTAGGTCTAACAGTCCAATCATCTTTTTTTTTTTTTTTCAAATTCAGGGACTTTTCATAGGTCTTGAATTTTTGCAGTCACCCATATCAGGTTGTTGTGTGTCTGGTTTGTTCGAAATATGAGGACAATCCAGGGCAATGAATTGTGCTGGGTAACTCAATTGACATTAACAGGACTCAGGACATGCCTCCTCTCAACCCTTAGACAGCTGTCTGCATATCAGCCAACTCCTGTTCTCAAAAGCTGGTGATATCTCTGGCTATAAAGAGGGACATCTCTTCAGACATGGAAAAAAAAATCAGTAATGACTGGATTGGCAGCATGAATCTCCAGTGCCTGCAGTTCTGACCCCTGTTATTTCTGTGGATTGATTCATTTGTCTACTTTTCCAGGAAAGAAGATGGATATTTTCACCATTATAAAGCACTGTAGATATATATGGAGAGATTAAACTGATAACAGCAATTAGCTGGGGAAAAAAGGATGTAAAGAAAACAAAAGGTACTGAAGACATTTAATTATGAGTCAAAGATGACTGTTGAAAAGGATAAGGGGAAAACTACATAGAATCATAGAGTCATAGAATCATAGAATGGCTTGAGTTGGAAGGGACCTTAAAAATGATCTAGTTCCAACCCCCTTACATGCTATTTCAGTAGAAATTTTTCAGATATTTTTATATTCTTCTGTGGTTGCCTGTCTACTTTTCTTCAGTGACTTTTCTGGTGTGTGGAAATACAGCTGACATTCCATTTTGTTCATATTTTTAAAAACCAAATACTTGTAGGTAACTTAGCCCATTGCATGGGCAGTACATTTTTTGGCCCATTTCACTGAGCTTCTCAGCATGAAAAGATGTAAACTGTAGAAACTGAGCTGTCAGTCTAATTTGAGAAACAGCAACAGCAGCATAAAAATAACAAGATCCAGCTAACCCTTTAGTCAGAGGAGCTAAACTACAGCAGCAGCAAATGCAGTCCTTGCTGTGAAGGAAGCTTTCTTGTGTATTGTTTTCTTGACTCTCTTTTCTGGAACTGATTGGTTATACAGTGGTGTTATTCCTGATTTGATTTACAAAGAAAATAAAGTCAATAGAACTGAACCAGCAGTCTAAAAATATACCAGTAGGCTTCCTTTTTTAAAAAACAAACTTATTTAATCATTTCTCCATACTCACACTATGTTAACTATATGTTAGCACACACCTCTTATGCAGCAAGGATTTTCTTCCACTATTTAAGTATCTTCTTCCCACTTTAGAAATGGATGTAATTCACTGAAATCACTTTCTCCTTGATTTTAAGATCAAATGGACAGAACTAATTCCTCTCTAGGAAGAGAATCACATGTGACACAAAGCAGGAAAAACTTTACAAATCCAAAGACATTGTGCAAAAAACCTTCTCTTAATGAGTACACATGAAAATAACATCCCAGCACAAGGCACCCCCCTTGATAAACACACTAGAAACTGCCACTTTGCCTGCCTCCAGGGTGCTGGAATGAAGCTGGGGATGATGCAGGATGGGTGGTATGGGTGCTGGCACTCTGCACACATTTAGCTGGATATAGAAAGCCATGATCAAAGGACCTCCATCACTGTCATGCCAGCCAGGCCCTGAGTTACAGGGCAGCCCTGGTCCCAAAGGGCTAAGATGGCACCTCCAGTCTGCTATATCAACCAAGCAAGCTGCCAGCTGGCCAGAAAGCCTGCCCAACCTGCACCCTGGCTACAGAGAGGCGTGAGTTCAGCCTAACCTCACAGCAACAGGAACAACTCTACATAGGAGGTTTTTAACTTTTAGTTTGGTCTGTTATCCTCTGAAACTTGCAAACCTATATTTGAAAGACAGGTTTGTTCTTAATGTGTTGGGGCTTTCTAATCAAGACTTATTAATCTCCCTTCCTTTATGAATCTAAAAGATAGCTCATAATGATTGTAAAGAGCCAAAATGCATCTTCCTAGTGAACAAAACTGTGCAAAGCATTTATGCAGTACTGACAATTTCAATGATCGGCAATATGATCGGCTTTCTTGAGTTGTATATAATTATTGATATCCCAGTCCTGATTCCCACTCCAAAACTGCCAGAAATAATATTCTGCTCTTTACAGGAGAATTGAATTAATATTTTCCACATTGTCTTTTCTCTCCATCAGAGTATTTTGATGCATTTTCTTGAAGAGGGTGTTTTGTCAGAAAAGTTGGGGTTTTTTTTGTTGGGCCCTTGAGCAAGTCTTGGTCCCACATGCTCAAATCTCCTGTTTTGTAGTCAGCTTGACCTCTCTGACATTAAGCAGCTGGGGTCTTTTCCTGTAAAGGAAACAACTGACTTTTGTCTTTAAGGGCAAAATATATCAGTTTAAAATATGCCTCTCTGTCCTACATAATATGTCAGTAGAGTTACAGTCCACATGATTAAATGCTTGAATGTCAAACTATATTCTGCTTTAGCAGCCTGTGCTGATAGTTTCTTAGAAGAAAAAGCATTGACAACAGTTCTGTTTTAATTAACTTATCTATCTTGTATTAACTGGTTTTATGTTCTTTTTCCAGATTATCATAATGATACCTGTTCTGAGTGATAGTCCACATTTTAATCTTTTGAACATTGTAGTAAAGATAACTGCAAAACCTTATAGATGTTTTTTAAATGACTTGCAGATATCTGAGTAGAAAAAGAACCACAAATGTAGCCAAGAACTTTCTTTTATATGTTACTCACTCTGAGAGCTGGACTGGAGTATCTATGCAACATACTTTCTTGGCAGTTATATTTTCAGTAACTTTTCCTGTCAGATAGAAGAAATCGGAGATGATGCATTTAAAGTATGTGATCTCTGTAATCAACACCAGAAGTGTTGGTTCCAGGTCTGAAAGAGTATGCTTCTAAAACTGTGTAGAACCCACTGCAAGAAGGTTCTACCTTCTTGTATAGCATCACATATCCAAAGATCCCTATGTTTTACTCTTTAGGGTCCAATAGGATAGAAGAATGAAATCAAAACAGTCCACCCCAGCTACATAATTAATTCTTCATAAGTCAGTAACTAATGGGACATACTGACTTTTTAATTTCCTGTTAGCTGAATTTTATGGAGGGAAAAAAAATGTAATGCTATGTACTATTCATAGAGTATTGAATATATTTCTATTTTTAAAGCCTTTTAACTTTTCATATATTTGTCTCCATGTGAGATGTGATATTGACCTGTGTGGGGCTTTAGAAAATCTCTAGTAAAAGTGTCATTGGTTTCTAAGATTGAAATGGGAAAAAGAGTTCACAGCTACACACATCCATCTTTAAATTTTCATAGCTTCATATTGGATGCTGTTGCTAAACCAAAACAAAACACAAAACTACATTACAATTATAATGTGTTATAGAACACTTACAGAACATATATTAATGTGTTCTATAAGAGAGCAAGGAGAACTGCTGCTGCTGGCTAATATCTTTCCCTCTCAGTCTTAGGTTTGCCTAGACCTCAAGTAGTAACCATCTGCTTGAGTTTGCCTAACTGTTAAGGACTGTGTAGTAAGTAGACTGCTGTAACTGTTCAGAATTCAACCATTCTGATTAAAACAAACTCTTAGAACTGGTCTGAAGATGCTGGACACTATCTATTCATACCAGCTCTTCATTTGCTTGATTATCTTTCTTGCCTTTCTGTAAATGATCAGAAAGCTGTCTTGTGGAAACTTTGATGTGGATTCCCAATGAATTAAGGTAAGACGGGTAAGAGAGTTCTCCTGGTCTTGTCAGGGGGTGGGAGGAAAATATGGGAAGACACTGGATGATTATCAACAATTAACTGACACTTACTGTGTCTGGACTGTAAAGAGTATGTTCTGTTAATGTGAGCAAACATGGACACTGAGGTCAAATGCATAGACTTCTAGGTTTGACAAATAGTGTGAGCTGAATGCACAGCCTAACACAGACAGCCCTTTTGCATGAACCTAAGTGAGGGCTGAAGCAACACTTGAACTAACAGCAGCAGAAACAAACCAAACAAAAATCAGAATCCTGTAGCAGACTAATCCTTCTCCTAGCTAAAATACTATTGTATTAATGAGTTTGAAATTAGTTTATTTGCTCAACTTGCAAGAAACTTCACATGAAGTGTAACAGTGATAAGACTGAAAATTGATGTGCTGACAGAAGGTTGGTCATAAAAAATCCAAGGTCAAGGGCAGAACATTTGGGAAAGCCTTTTTTACATATACTTGCATTACTCTACAGTTGCTCATTTTTCTCTTACACTTTTTTCCAGCAACACAAAATAGCCTCTGTCATTAAGAAACTATTTTCAGACTGAGTAATAGTTTTGCTGCTGATGTGCTAATAATTAATTCTGTAAAGCAGTTCATCTGTGCTGTGGGCTACTACAAGAATAAGTACTTCTAATGCTATTTTATGATTTTCTACTACTTTGTTTCCTTACACTTTGGGAGATTTCAAACAAGATCAAGCTGTATCTTAACTACATACTTGCTAGGAAAGTAATGCTAGGCTTTTATGTAAAGATGAGACTTAATCATGTATTGAATCTGAACTGACACTGTCTCCCTCTATTTGCAAGTATTTAATTGCTTCTGAAAGAATTAATTTCTCTAATTGATCAATAAAATAATATAAAATGAAGTAGTTTCTCAACTTCCATTCTAATAGTGTAGGAACAGTAGCCTTAGACAAGCACTCTATCCCACGTCTAATGTGTATCCTTCCATACACAAAATATAGACCAGTGTTCAAACTCCTAGAGTAAAATATGTCTCCCTGCTCCTAAATATAAAAGTACATCAAAAACCTTTTAAGATCTAAGGTGTAAATTCATGATTCTGTAGATCATGAATTGAATTTCATTACTATTTTTAAATGTGACTAAGAAAATGTATGTCCTTAAATAATTCAGAAACAAATCCCACTGAATTTTAGGAGGCCTTGAAATGTGCCTGGAAGCTACAAACCTGTAAGCTGTGAAACTACTACATCTGATATTAAAACCCATCTGATATCAAAACCACTTTTATTTTAAAAATTGTTAAGTATAACAGGAACTTGCAGAGAATCAGACATTATGAAAGCACTAATGCTTTGTTGTTAAACATCTGTTTTAATTTAAACATTCACACATGTGGACTTACTGCCTGTCTCTTCTCCACAGTCAATGTTTGTACCAGACAGAAATCTTAACGTTTCTGAGAAGGAACTTTCTATTCATATGAGTAAACAGTAATGGAAAATAAAACCAATAGAAGTCAGTAATATTTATCAGTTGTCTCAATGTTTTTTTCAAGCTAGTAGGCATATCATGCTTGTTCAAACACTTTTGCAATATTTTTACCATCTTAACTTGAACATACTTCAAGAGAAATCTTGCCTATTTTTCATTTTCAGAAGTCTCACTCACTGAAATAGAACCCAAGGTTGATTCAAAATCTGGTGAATCTTCACTTCCAGAATGTTTGTATCCTGCAAATTCTGTACTCTATATTTATATTCTCTGGATAGTATTCTTCATTTTTTTTTTTTCAGTTCTAAGGCTAAAACAACCATTTGTAACTGTTTCAAATAAGTTTGCAGTATAGAGATTTGTAGCTTTATATATTTCTGTTAATTAAAAGATATGTGAAATGTTTCTTCTTAAAATTAACATTGCATACTGCAAATGCTTAAATATCCAGTTAAGTTTCCTAGATATGCCATTATTGTTCAGTAAAATTCAGTAGTAAAAGCTTTGACTTCCTTAGACTTCTTGATAATTGCTAGACATAATTTCAAATAATTAACAGAATCACTTTGTTAGTTTAACACAATAGTTGAAAAAAACCCAACATTCTGCTAAGTAAAAATTAAGGACAAGTAAACCTGGGAGGTGGGAAGGGCAGTGAGGAAAATGTAAGGGATTGGTGATTTTGCAGGTGTCTGTAGTTATATTTTGGTGTAAGTGAAGAAAATGTTCTGGGAGACAGATGGATATAATAGTCATAAGAATTTTACTTTGCCATGACTTGTTTCTCAGCTCTGAAGTAGGTAGGGGCGATTTTCTCCTTCATTCTGAAGTGTTCTGTAGAGAAAAAAACTTATCCTCAGCATCTGCGGACAATCACAAGCATGATGGGACCCTGTGTGTTTAAACAGTTAAACCTTTAAATGTCACTTTAGATACTTTGTGAGTACTGGCTGTTTATTGTTAGCCTTGAAACCCCAGAGAGGTCCCAGTCCTGTTTTATATGTAAACCTGCCACAATGATAGTCCCTACCTCAGAAATCTACTGTCCTCAACATGACCTATGTTTGTTGGGTCTTCAGTCACATGTGTTTGAGGAGCAGGTCCTTATCTGATCAAATCAACTTAATGCTTGGGAAATAGATATATTATTTTCATTTGTATCAGAAGAAAGGACTTCTGTGGGCAAAGGGAACTAGAGATGGACATGAGAAGAGAGTCTAATTTAAGAAAATGAAAATGTGGTTACAGTTGCAGATTTCCTTGTGGTGGAGTTTCTCAGGGATTTGAAAGGCATCTTTGAATATTACATTTTGGAAAAAGGAGATGGGCCATCAACAGGAGACAAAGGACATAACTTTACACTATTCTCTGTCAGAAAAATATAGACTTGATCTCTTTCTGCGGATCTTGCATTGAGAAGATGCAGCATTAGCAAAAGTCCCATGTAAGTAACAATTTGAACAACAAATTTTCTTTCCATTCCTTGGACATTTCTTTAAGTAGAGATTTATCTAAGAGCCATTTTTGCACATTGCCCAAGAGCACAACTATACAGGCTTCCTAATTTCCATCTGGACAATAGTATCAATAACTGCAGTACGCATCTTATATTTTAAGTACATTCAGTAGTCCCCAAATTGTAATGGTAATTAGTGAAACTGATGATCACAAATGGATTTGCTTGATTTGGTTGCAGAAGCTGTCAATATTAGAGGCTGAGAACATTAATCTCTTACTTCAATGAGCATTTAAAAGTGTGGAACAATGACTCCTATGCATTGCTTTCAGTATATTGCTAAATATTAAAAAATATTTTTATTGGATAATAACATCTCTGCTACCAACAAAAGTGACTCAGAGTGGAAATATTTTTATTTGACAGAATAGATTTCCCACAATAAGACTTTCTTTAAAAGTCTTCACCAAAGAAGTGGTGTTTCTCATACCAAACTACTTCCAGTGTATTACTGAACCAAGCCTGCAGGAAAGAAAGCATAAATCTCTTCTAAGTAAATAAGCAGGACTAACTGGTACAGCTTAAGTGGTTTCTTTTAGAGACCTACCCTGTGGAAAAAAAAAAAAAAAAGAGTTTAAATTGCATTTTAAATTACTCTAACTTCCTTGAACTGTTTCCTAATGATTTACTGAAACTACAGTTACAGCTCACATCAGGGAACCACCCGATCTGGAATTAGCCTCTGCAGCTACTTTTAACAGACAAGAATGGAGCAATATTTTAGAAATTAAAGGGACACAGAGAGATGTTTGTGTACTTATGCAGTTCATACAGAGTTCTGTATTCAGTCTCTTATTTTCATAACATCTAAGAACTATCAGTATTAATTAAATTAGGGTGATCTAAACAGTGGGATAAATATTTTAGAGGACTCAAAGAAGTCTTTGGAGCTCTGATGAAACCTTTATCATTCTACTGCTTTCTATTACTTGAATCTGCTACTGGACAGCTTACTGTCACTTAAGAGATTCTCATGTAGCAATTTCTTCGTGTGTGATAGCTTGTAATTGCACTTTAGGTGTAATTATGTGTATAAAATGTGATCAACAGCTTCTAGGCTTAGTGTCCTGTCAGTAACTACTGATTCCCCCCATATCCCGTTTTAGTGTGAAGCAGTAGCTATAAAGGTGATGGGCTGAATGGAACTGTCCCCAGAGCCTATTTCAGTAGCTGGAGGCTCTACTGGAATGCATGAATAAGGTAACCCAGTGCCTGGAGTTGCTGTTGCAAATTTCTAAGCACTACATCTGGTTTTCCTTCGATCTTTTACTCACCAGCTAGTCTGTTGGTTCTTTGCTAGACAATTGCTCTAGACAAATATTCATATATCTCATCCCCAAGTATGAGGTTTGGATAAGAACTGGTCATACAGTATACTTTCCAACATACTGAAGAAAAGTTTCCTTCAACGTATTGCTTTTTGTAGGTATGTCCTTTGTCTTGTTTAAATAATGCAGATAAACAGGAATTTTGTTCAAGAACAAGAGAGATCTTTCATTTAATTATCATCTGCTTGCAGATCTGTAGTCTGTCATTAATACACAGTTCAATTTTCACATAAAAGGTAAGACTAATTTATATAGGTGTTTTTAGAAATAAATGTCAAAACTACTTTTACCCACCTAAAAAATGGAGCACAGAGAGGCAAGATGACTCGGCAGTGTCATACATCAGATATCCCCAGTGCTATCTTATGCAACGTGATTTCCCATAACAAGTACAAAAGAAAGAGAAATTCTAGTACTTTTATTTATAGATAAATGAGTTTTTCTCTAGAAATGTAAATACTGTTTCTTTTCTTCACTTCTCATTCTAAAATGAAAGTCAGTTCTTCCCTTACAGCTCATAGATATCTACATATAACAAATTGCTTTTTTAAAAAGCAGTACCCGTATTTCAGTAATTGATTCCAAGTATAATCTTATTTTGTTTACATGCACAAACCACACTTCCAATCTATTTGATCAAGCAACAAATAAACAATCATTTTCCTCTGATACCTCATATCAACTTCATTAAATGCCTACAGAAAAATTCTTTCTCAAGAATTGTCTGTGCTCAGAAACCAAAGCAGAATATAAACCTTCTTTCACTCAGTTTCCTTTTCAAGCAATTGCTGCACAGAACTGAACATATTTCTCTAAAATAAAGCATTTAGTTGTGTATGCAGGAGATATGCATTAGAAGTGTGTGCAATAATGCCACATGTGAGTTCTTGCCATAATATACAGTCAACATTAGCCCAATACATAAAACTAGATTTCCATTGTCTCTACAGAAGAAATTCTCTAAGAAAGTGTACAGTGATTAAAAATACAGAATATCAGTCTTTGAATCTTCATTTCTAGCTCTAATTGCAGTTTATTAATTAACATGGTTAGTTAGGCAATAAACACTCTAGGGAAAATTGTAATGAATCTATGTAACAACCTGGAGTTTTGTTTCTAATGCTCCAATACATTTGTTCAAGGAATTGTTCAAGCAGAATAAAAGTTATGCAAGCAACCATGATGAGTCAGAAGATCTCCACAAGCAGAACTATTAGTAAAGTTGAAAATTGTATGTTTAATTGGTTCTACTGTGGTGGGTTAACCTTGGCTAGGGACCAAACTCCCACTTAGCTGCTGTCTCCCCCTGCTCAGCAGTGCAGGGGGAGAAAATAGGATAAGAAAGATTGTCATTCAAGATAAATATGGGGACATCACTTAATAATTACTGAGTTGGGGAAAATTATTTAATTTATTGTCCATTAAAATAGATTCAGGTAGTGGGAAACAAAGACAAATATTAAAACTTTACTCCTTCTCTGTGAGTATGAGCTATGGAAAATTTAAAGCAACTCAGTTCAAAGAAAGAATCCTTCTTCTGAAATACTAATAACTCATCTTGTGCTTTTTAGATATCTTCCAGTAATTTGTTCTCTATCACATGACCTTCATGTTAGGAACACTTTTACTTTTCCCCCATTCCAGGATGTATTTTTCCAGACTTGATCAAACTTTAGGGATTTTCGTAAATTAAACTGAACTTTCAAATTCAAGTGCATAACTGTAACTGCAGTAGATGGACCCTGTTTGCAGCACTGTAAATGGAGTTACTGAGAAAGCAGAACTATTAAGCTACAGACCAGATGGTATCTGAAATTCTGTATTCACTGTGGTAGTTACTAGCAATTTTATAAAGCTTTCTAAGAGAAATAATAGCAATATGTTAATAAAATTACATTCTTGTTATTTACCTTGACATCTACATTAACTAGCAGGCTTTGGGATTTTTTAATTCTCTAGCACTGAGCATCTACGTTAACTTGGAACCTCATGTTTTATGGCACAAAAAGTACGATTCTTTTTATGACTACTTCAGCAAAAAGTGTCAAAGCATGACCCCATAAAAGCTAAAAAAAAAATAAATAAAGGAACAAAGATAGAACCCCACCTGGAACCCAAGCTAATTTGTAAGCCAATTTAGTAGCTTTATGAAGCTTTGGAATTGGCAATTCTAGATCCAGGCTTCCACAGTACAGCTGCTGTTTGGCTTTTATCTTGCTTGTTTGTTTGTGGGAGGAGTTATGTGGGAGAAGTTATGACTTTGCCTGAATTAAGACATGTTACATAGAAAAGAGCACTTCTGAAACTTGAATAGCCATTCAAGACTTTCAGTGAAATAATAATGCTGATAGAGGAGAAATTGAGAAGGATGAATGCTTGAAAAGATTGGTATGAGATGCATCTTTGGAAAGGTTATTCTCCAAGGAGGTTCAGCAGGTAATGTCAGACGGAGAATAAAGATTTTTTTTCAAAGAAGAGAATAAAAGTCCTAGAGTAGGAAGAAATTGATTACTATTGCAAAATAAGGCAAATAATGAATCATACCTTTCCTCTGAAGTCAATTGTACATTAAAACTTACTCTATATCTTTACTTACAATATTTTAATAATGTTTAATCAATTTGATGACTTCTATAATTTGTAAGTCTTTTGGCCAAAGTATCCCTGAAAGTGTATATAAGGACAAAGCCAAAGCAGTAATTAAAATTTTAGATCAAATTTATTGAAAAGTCAGACAGGTTGTTCACCAAGCACTTTCAGGAAGCATAAACTGGCATAGATATTGGGAAATGCATTCCTGGTAACCACTAAAAACATGCTCCTATCCTCATTCCACCCATTCCTTATGCCAGCACAAGTGAATGTGTGTGTCTATACAGTGAACTGGGTCAGAGAGCTGAGCAGATAAAAATGGAAGGGAGGAAGAAAGAAGGAATCATTTTCTGTCAGATCAGATCCTGCATCCAATTATACTTTGACACATGAACAATTTTCTGACACAACTGAGCCTTGAAAGCAGGAAGCACACAGGTAAGGAGCTAGCAGGACTTCTTTAGGTGGGAGCAGTGACCCATAACTGCTGAAATGGCTACAGAGAAATTCCCATCTGAGAAGCACCAGGTTCAGACCGTGGTATGAACATACTCTGCTGGTTCAAATATTTTCTAAAACAATTGACAGGTTGACTTTTTATTAGCAGGATTTATTTGTTGCAGGATTATCTAAGCAAGCAAAACAGACAAATGTACTGTAAGGATCAGAAAGGAAAAACTACAATAACCTGATTTCCACCTTACTGCTAGATTTTTTTCTGCTCTATTATGTTCCTTTCTTGCACTTTACCCTGAATTGCACCATTTTCATCTATTCAATGATACTTTAAGATTTAAGATCTTTAAACCTTCTCATCTATATGCAGGTTACCCTACCTGATCAGATAATGAACCTAGGCATCCTGTTGGTCCTGACATTTATTTACCTCATGTACAACAGTTCAGAATCCAGTGTTGTGAGTAATGAACTATAATGAAACTTCTTCAACACATATGTATCATATGAAAACTTAGGTTTGCTTTCCAGTAACTCCTGTTGACCAGGCAACAATCTTATGTTAATTTTTTGACTTGACTTATATCTGCAGAAGCTAGAAGAATGTATCAGGAGGCCAGTTTGCACTCCACATGTAGCTGCCAAATAAAGATCCCTGTTTCTATCTAGGGCAAAATATCTTGTCTTTTCCTTTTTCCCTCTGCTTTCATGGTAACATTTTCTGTACGAGATTCTTCTTTCTAGCAGTACCAGCTCCAACATCAAAATACAATTCCTACAGCCCAATGCACAATATATTAAAATATTTAACTGCAACCTTCATTTTCTCTTCTGCTACTTTAGTCTGGCATAAAGTTTCTTTTAGGAAGAGAAATATTTTCTGTTCAGACAGCAATTTCATACAATTGATCATCTCCTTTATTGACTAACATCTTCTATGAAGAAATGAAACTAAGTATATTTTGATTTTGATATATTTGTTTTCAAAGGCGTGTAGTGAAAGGATGAGGGGTAATGGTTTTAAATTAGAAAGGAGTGGATTTAGATTAGAAATAAGGCAGAAGTTCTTTACCCTGAGAGTGGGGAGCACTGGAATAGGTTGCCCAGGGAGGTGGTTGAGGCCCCATCCCTGGAGACATTCAAGGTGGAGCTTGACAAACCTCTGAGCAACCTGCTCTTGTTGAGGATGGCCCTGCTCTCAGCAGGGAGGCTGGACTACATGACCGCTAGAGGTCCCTTCCAACCCAGATATTTCTATGTTTCTATTCTTATGTGCCACTAATTAATCATAATGAAATATAATCTATTACAGTTACATGCTCAGATTTCCTGTGACACTGAAGAGGCAGAAAGATACATGTTGAACTCCACCATTTCTGGATCTTGTCTTTTGTGCATGAGAACAGAACTGCTAACTGGCTGTCTAGTCAAACATCCAAGATCCTTGCTGCTGTTTGTGATGGAAAACAAGGTGCAATTTTGTCCTGGTTTCACTGGGACAGAATCCTAGGCCAGCCATGGTCTGCAGGCCATTAGCGGCTTGGAGTCAGCCTGGGCAGCTGACCTGAATTGGCTCAGAGGTGTATCCCATCCCATAATTGTCATGCTCAGTATAAAGGGGGAAATTTGCTGAGTGTAGAGAATCTCCTGTTCCTTTGGACTGCCTTCTCATTTACTGTGACTACTGTTCATCTGTTGGGCTGAGTATAACTTTGTGTACTTTATTCAGGTGTTAGTTTGGCCGTTTCATGAATTTTTTTTTCACTTCAATACACAAGTCTCCTCTTCTTTTCCTGAGCTGCATTCTTGGCTGGGGAGGAGTCATTGAGTGATAGAGCAACTGCCCTAGATTAGCCCTGGATATGGGCTAAACACAGATAAATGTGGAACTTCACAGGCCAGAAAATAGTATATGAGCAGTTGGTATGCATCCGAGTTCTCTAAATATCATCAAATATATTTTTGGAAAAGTGGACAAAATATGCAAAGAGGATGTTGGGTCTCTTCTGCAGTATTCTGCCCTCTGCCACACAACATAATAGGAGAGCTTGATTTTTGTGGGACCTTTGTGGCCCCGGGTTAGGATGTATGCATGGTCGTACAGAGAAAAGGAGTGAGGTGTTATCTTAGGACTCCTATATTGAGATGCAAGTCAGTCCAGGCTAATATGAAGAATGCTACCAGTTGCTGTGGGGCTTCCTGGAGCTGAAGTGTGGTTTGGTGTTTTGTTTGTTTGGGTTTTTTTTTGTGGTTTTATTTTTATAAGTCTGGTTTTATTACTGGTAGAATGTCTGAAGCCCTTTAGGAGACTTTAAAAGAGGATTTCAAATAAAAGCTTAGTTTCAGTTTCCTGTTCTTAAGTCATTACAGGACATACTATCTACTTTTTATAGAAGCTGTATTTTAAGAGTATGTCTTAACAGAAATGAAAATATTTTCAAATTATAAAACTGTAGTTCTGTACTGTTGGAGCCTCCTTCCAACACCTTTCAGGCTTAAGTTAAAAATCCAAGTGTCTTCCAACTGCACTAAGCATAAGGCCTCCCTGTATAAAATAATGGCTGTGTGCATATTAAAAGGAAAGCATGCTCAAAGATGAAACATAGTCCTTTAAGAAGAGTGATGTGCTTCTCCCTGTACAGATTCTTCTCTGATAATGTATGCAGCTAAGAGAGAGAATGGTATCTGTTCTTTCTGGCAGTAGAGCACCATGTTTGAACACTCATATTTCAAGTCCATAATGCCTAAGACTGAATCTGCATAGTACGTAGGTCTGCAAGTGGTTTTTGTGTCCTTTGATGTTCTTCATTAACATCTATAGAAGAAAAGTTGCAGCTTAGCCTCCCAGGAGTCCTAGAGATTATCTACTGGTATTAGACATAGCTGTATCACCTGCAACATAGGTTTTACAGGTTTGAAACTTAAATAGAAATAAAAGTGCTGGGGCATAGAAGAGTTAGAGCAGGAGTAATTCTCAAGGTAAGATACAGTCAATTTGGTGCTTGAAATTAAAAACAAAAACCCTAACCCACCAGAAATAAGCATCCAGGGCTTGCAAACAAAATTTTCAATTTATCACAGGAATTGTCTTGCATATTGTGGAAAACTGAAGCCCTGATAATTTCTCATTAATCATATTTTAATACAAAGTAGTAATGATAACTTCATGAAACTGTGCTTGCTTCATGCACATTTTAGTACTTCCAGGGCTTATAAATGCTTATATTTGTTATGAGCAATGGGTGGCTGCTGCAATGGGCACTGATACTCTGATAGCAGAACAGCTGACCTGTTCATCCTGATGTTTCCTTGCCAGCTGGGGAAGCACCCTTCCACCCTGTCTTTCTGACTGCTGTCACTTGGCCATTTCTCACATGTAATCACAGAATAATTTCAGTTGAAAGGCATCTCCATCAGCACCTATCCTAACCCCCTGCTTAGAGCAGGTCTAAATTTACTGGGTTTCCCCAGTCCAAGTTCAGTCATGACCTGAACACCATGAAGGCTGGGAAGTCCACAACCTCTGAGGCCAACATGCTCCTCTTGGTAAAAAAAATTCTTTAAGTGGAGTTGTAGATGTTCCAGTCTGTGCCTGTTGGCGCTCACTCCATTGCCACCCACCTCCAAGAAGAGTCTGACTACATCTCTCTATCTTTCCACCAGGTATTTGTAGGCAGCAGTAAGTCTCCCCTGAGGTTTTATCTTCCCCAGGATGAAAAAAACCCACTACTTTCTATTCTTCTTAGTAGATCCACATCTTGTCAACTGCGTTTGTCCTGCTTATAATTTGATCATATGAAAGGTAGATGAATGTGTAGAAAAGAGAATAACTTTGGTGTACAGTCCTCTGCCTCATCTTGCTCTCAGAAAAAAAACCAAAACAACTAATGGCTTTGAAATTATATATCAAACCTGGCATTTATTTTTGGCTGAGAATAATAAAAGCTTGTTCCTCTGGCAGTTAGGCAAAAGCAAGTGAAATTACAGTATTCTCTGAACTGACTAAAATTTTTTTCTGATTAAAAAAAAATAAAATGTGGGCCCAGAATGGGGAAGAAAGTGCATATTTTTAAGCTTTGTTGTATTCTAAGCATTGTTCTGAGGATGTTGATAAACCCAGACAAATTTGCATTGATCTTAGTTACAGATGAGCTGCACATACAGAAGCTAAGGCACGAGTTTTTAAATAAAGACTGTATAGGAAAACTACTTTAAAATACAATTTTTTTTGAATGAGCTGTATATTATGGTTGAAGAAGGGCATTTCTGTGTGTACAGGGAAGAAAGATTAGGTAAAACTTTTTAAAATTACATAGACTACATTTAAATTTCTAATGTCAGAATGAAACTATATTTATGAATTAATGCCATTAATTTCTGTAGCAAATATTTTTAAGTATTTCTGAAGTAAATCTCTTTCCTTGGAAAATCAAATCAAAATGATTAACTATTTATAGCAAATATCTAACATGACAGTTTGCAGATAGTGGTTTCTTTTGCTTTATATCTCTTGCTATTGTTTATCCTAATAAAATGTGAGATGAAAATTTAATTTGTACTATGACAAAGCTGTTCAACTGATGAACTAAACCCTTAAATTATATAGAATATTAGAATAAATTTTTGTCTGAACAAATCAAGTCTAATCCCCAAAGGGAGCTGGTTTTATAGATATTCAATAACACCAAAGGAAACATCTTTAGATCCTGATTTAGTCTATTGTTGCCTTCCACAAGTGTTAATTGTTATGGTACTTAAGAAGAGAATGGCACTTTACACTGAAATTAATGGCAAATAATTTCTTTACACAGAAAAAAAATAATTAAAAGAAATAATAGACTATATGCTATGGAAGAAATTTTCAGAGAAATAATAGCAAGTATCATAAATTTAAATAGTAATTTAGTAATTAATCATATGAAATGAATATTAGAAGTTAGCTAATATAGTAATCCTTGTTCATGAGAGATAATATTGAAGTATGTATAACTGAAAAGTGTTTATATTCCACTGATAGAGCTGATATCATATTAGGGGGTAAAATGAAATTTGTTTAGAAGTCTTGCTAGTTCACATACCTGTGATGCATGCATTTTATATTATTGACAAAGTTAAAAATACAAAGCTGCAATTTGAAATGGTAGCCAAAGCTTCCAAAACTTCTGTTTCAGACTCCTCTTAAAAATGAAACTCTACAGACAACATTTTGAGGGTTTTTTAAATAAAAAAAAAGTAAATAGCATACAAGTTTGTCTACATACGCATATACATGATTTCCCCAGAATTAAGAGAAAAATAAACAAAAATAAATAATGAAAAAAAAATTTCCCAGTGATGGGGGGGAAAAAATGTATGTTGAGAATTTTTTTTCTACTTTACCTGGATTTTTTTGTTTGGGTGGGTTTTTTTAGCCCATTTTCCTAAGGTGGAATAACCTTGTTTCCTGTATGAGTAATTTTCAATAGCAGTTTTTATCTTGGCAGACTATGACAAAGAATGATGGTTTTTTGGTTTGCCTTTTTTTGTTGGTGGTGGGTTTTGGTTTTTTGTGGGTTTTTTTGGTTTTTCTTTTTTTTTTTTTAGAAAACACCCAAGATGAGGGAGAGGCATTTAAAGTGAACATGGTTGTTCAGAAGGTGGCACTGTTCCCCCTGTTGAGTTTAAATGCGAGTGTCATGGACAGGAACAGGGCACAGCTGTCATTTAATGAAGCTGTATGAATTCCTTCCACATTCATTAATGCATATGACAAGAAAGAGAAAACTAGAATGTATGTTAATGCTTTGCTTATTACTTACTAATATGAGTCAAGTAATACCCTGTTACAATTCCAGTTATGTCTCTTACCTGCCTCTGTGCTAATAGTATGCAAAATCACCTTTGTTCACACTATGGAAATACGGACTATAGAACTGCTTTAGGAATATTTTTAACTGTTTTTTGTCATAGCTGGACAATTGTGATCTGACCTGTTATGTTCATTCTGCCCACGTATATACACCAAAGACAGTATCTCGTAATTACCTCTTATCTCAGCCCTGTAAACAATTTTGCTATTTCTTTCTCTGATAACTACTGAAAACTGTAAATATTCTTTTATTTTTCAGAAAGGGAGAAATAGTCCACTTTCTAGCTGTAATGCATCAACTGAAGCTCAAAAATAACAGATGTCAGTGCAGATTGGATTTATTTTTCCAATATGCTTTTAAATGAATGAATGTGGAACTGTTAATACTTGTTGTATCTCAGAAAATTGGTTGTTTTTACATGATTTTAATGTCTGTTTTTTAATGTTAGAACTGTAGTCACATATGTGGGAGGTAACTGATGTTTGGCAGTTTCCCAGAAGAGCCTAGCTGCTCTAAGATTGTCATTTAAGATGACAGCCATCTTTTCTTTCTTATTTATTTTGTGATTTCATAAATCAAACCTTTTTTTCCACAGTTAAATACTGAATACACTATTTCTACTCGCAGTAGATCTCAATATATTGTCAGGTAAATATTCCAACAATGCTCTATGGACAGATGAAGAGGGTATATTTTTCTTGGAAGAAATGCGTTCTAGTCTCCTAAAGTAGTCTTGTATTGTTGTTGAAGCTGTACAGAAACATTTTCTTCTTAACACAGATGAAGAAATACATGCTGGTTTATTATCTGCAGGGATCTTGAGAAAGTGATAAAATGAGATCCACTAATAAGCTTATCTGCAGAGGTTATGGTCAGGGACAATAATATTGTAAAGAGTGACATTCTTTTAATTGAATCTACATCCTTGAATGCTGTGGAGTCGCATATACTTTCTTTAACGTTAAAGACATGTTTTTTGTGTTTGTTGGTTTGGTTTTTGGATTGGTGTTTTTGTTGTTTGTTTTTTTTACTTCTGTTTTATAGTAGCAATACAGTTAGGGAAGAAAGAGTGGGACTGCAGCTTTCCTTCCAAATTGTCAGGTTAACTCTGCCTGCAGAATCCTCATTAGAAAGGGGATTGGAAGGAATGAACAGCTTGTTTTTTTCAGATTCCAGATGGAGTTTGTAAATCTGAGAGGTGGAGAAGAAAAATTTTAATACTTGCAAAATTACAAAAATCTATCTAGAAAGTATTGAGAAAATAAATATTGGACAAACCAGGGTTGTATATTATACCTTTACTGGTTATAACAGCATTGGAAGGGTTAATCAAAAAACACTTTAAC
The DNA here is from genome assembly GCA_033439905.1 of Ceryle rudis. Lineage (NCBI taxonomy): Eukaryota > Metazoa > Chordata > Aves > Coraciiformes > Cerylidae > Ceryle > Ceryle rudis. Next base: position 40,538 of record JAAGNO010024180.1, read on the forward strand.
TAACACTCAGATAATCTGCAATTGGTAATATATCAGATGAACACCAGCTGAGATCCCAGCCCACGAACAGATTACTTTGTATAAAGACTTGTGCTATTAGGTGTTTCATTTGAACCTCATTTTCCTGTATCATCCATGTATGAAATGTTTCCCTGCTATAGGAATATGAATCTTAGAGGTACAGCTTGCTTGGTTTTAAAACTCAATCATCTAATGTGTTTTCAGGCATAACTGTACAAGGGACGTACAGAATGCACTTTTAATTTTGCTTTACATAAATTTTAATATGCTGGGTTCCTTTTTGAGCTTGCGAGCACGAGGTTGTGATTTTCCAGATACGAATATTAGACTGTGTTGCACAGGTGTCTAACTAGGTAGCCCTCTAGCTTAAGGCCAATACTTATCTGCTTGCTTGCTTTGCATCTGACTGTGTCACTTATCTGAAATGAGTTGTATTTAAATAATTACTGCAGTTTATAGAAATCATTTTGCACATTGGCAGATATTGGAGGCAATGAAAGGAAGATAGGTCGAAAACTTAAAAGCTAAACTTTGTATTACAGGCTACTCAATTTATATATTTTCCAAATGTGTCTGAAAAGCAAAATAACAAAAGAGCATGGAAAAAAGTGATGTGTGTGATAATGAAATATATAAGAACGAAACCTAAATTTCCTTTAGTGGTTTGTGAATGTGTGTGGATATATCTAGCTGCTTAGGCTAGATTTGCAGAGAGCAATTATGAACTACTACTGGCAGAAGCAGGTGGCAATTAAGTATATGGAAGCATACGGGGTTTTCTGGAGCAGGCTTGCAGAGCGCTTGTGGAACTCTCAAGCAAAATTTTGCTGCCTGGCTAGATATGATTGTAGGAAGATGGACTAGACTACACATGTGATTCCTTCTAGACCTATTTGGAAACAATTGAAATGAAATCCCTGACCATGATGTATTATTTCCATTAATTTGAATATGCCTGGATTTGATTTTAAGATAATTTATTTTAATTTTCTAGGCAGTCTGTGTTCCCATTTCTGAATTTGACTGTATATTTATAGATATATAAAAATACTATATAGGCACTATATATAAATAAAATTTATAGCATAT
>JAAGNO010024180.1:45372-62194 GCA_033439905.1 Ceryle rudis
CTATATGCACATACTTCCAGATTGTCATGATACGGCTTCTAAACTCCTCCAAAACATAGGTAGATAAAATAAATGCTAGGTAAAATAAATAGCTGTATGTCACTGTTGAATTCTCCAGTGCTTTATAGCATTTGAAGATTCACAGTACAAATAACTCAGAAATTCTTTCATATCACTTTTGATCCACCTTCATAAGAAGTGTCATACAAAAAATATTTGATTTAAAGGAAATGGAATATGGTTATCTTGAAACTAAGCAAGTCAATCCTGCATGTTAATATGTTTTTGTGGAATTATAAGAAAGGTATTAAGAAAGAAAACTTGCTTTCTTTTAGCCTGTCTCTTTTGTATTATGCCATTAGTCTTGAAATAATTAATTTTACACTTTCTTATTGTGAGTTTTATTATTGTGCATTTCACTTTTCATGCAGGAGCTAAAATTGAAATGTAAGGTATGCTACATAGGGTCAGTGCAAAGGTCAGTCTAGTCCTTGCGGTGGCTAATAGTACATGCATAAAGGAAGAACACAAGAACAAGGGAATTTATGTGATCCTTCCCTTTTGGATTCTAGCAAAACAGTTAAGCTGGAGCTTTAAAAGCAAAAGTTTGTTTAATAGCTATCAGTGAAACCATCTTCCAAACATTATCCTCTCTTATTGTCTTTTAGCATACAAAAAAGATTCGTGTTTATTTTTCACTTAAGGTCCTTTATCCTGAAGGATTTATACTAGAGACTGAATCAAGATGACTGGACTCTTTGCTAAAACAACAGCCCCAGAAACTGTGAATCTATCAAATAATGTCAAAGCACCTAGAAGAACTGGTATGTAAAAAGCAATTACTATAGTCCAAAGTAGGCTCTTGGAAGGGCTTCAAAATCCAGATATAAATTCCTTCTGACCACAGAAGGCCTGCTTCTGGGTCACAGAAGAGCAAGTGCTTTCAAGGAATAAGAGATTCATGATTTTTCTCTGTGCAGTGTAAACTGCTAAAGGCTGCACACCTGCAGCCTGCATTCAGAAAGAGCTCCGTCTCCTTTCTTTTCACAGAGGAATATTAAACTCCTAGCTATCCTCTGAGGAAAAGCTGTATACACTGGAAAAATAAAAATCCTGCTTCTGCCATAGGGAAGTATTACACTGATCATTTCAGAAACTGCTGAAGGATGTTTGTGACCTGCTAGGCTGTTTTGTACACCATAAATTCTTCAGGCTTTTGTTACAAGCTCTTATTTTTACTTTGGTTGGATTTAGAAAGAAAATAGGAAGAGAAATTACTGACAGCCAGTAAGTAATCCTTTTCCTTTTGCACACTTTGCAGACAGCAAGGTGTGAAATACTAGCTTAAAAGGTATTTTTCTATCTCTGTGCCTTAATCTAAACTCTTTAGGAAACAGAGACTCCAGGCAGAGATTTATTAGAAACATGCTTCTGAATTCTTCAGATTAACAGAAGACTGAAATGCAAAAGTGCCCTTACTGATTATAGAAATTGCAGCCTATATATCCAAGACAAAGCATTTTTCATGAACTTAAGCTGTAATCAAATGCTGTTGCATTTGTATCCAGAGTGTGTATTAGACATAGGTAGTAAGAGCTACCAGAGTTTCATCAATTTTGTTTCCAACAAAAAAAAATGTACTCTAAAAATATAATTAAAATATTACTGGGCAAGCTCTAAGAGTGCTTGGCTTCAAATTAGTCATCAAGTACTGAGGGATAATTATAGCACTATAGGAGAGCGAGTGTGAGGAATTGTGGTTCTCATTGCTGAAGCAGACACAATTGCTGTGAACAACCTCTCCTCTCTTGCCATTCTATAAACACTTGGTTTGTGAGAGTGGTGAAGAGACTGCTTAGCTTATTTCCGCAAGAACATGTGCATGTGTTGGTAGTCTGGAGAATTAACAAGAAACTTGTTTTAGTCAAATCAGTGGTAATTTTGCTGTCTTCGATGGCTGGGTCTTTCTCTACCATATTATCAGAAGCTCAAATGTACTTAATAATTCATTTCCCTGCTGTTAGTAGTATCCGTCTGACAACTATACCTGCTATCTACAGAAGTATCCCCAAAGCTTAATGACCTCCTTGTCACCCTCCCCTCTTTCCATTTCAGTCACAGCCACCTTTACATGCACCAAAAAGCCACACAAGACCAGGATGAAACAAACCCTCTCCTTTCTCAAGCAAATTCCATGCTTCAGGTATCTAGCAACTGATTGCCATGCACAAGGCTTTTTTTACTTAGGCTATGAAAGTCTGCATCATATGCCTACATGAGAATAATTGGCATATGAAAATGATCACCACTATACTTTCTCTTCAGCTTTCACCAAAACTTGAACTGTATACAGTAGCAATCTGCTCTATGCAGAGACTGCAGACATAAGATGCAATCCAAGGGCTTGAACATTTGATGAAGATGTTGTATATGCTGGTGCCAGAACATGCTCTAGAGAGTGTGGTTTTGTTTCTCTGTCCCATTATAAATCCCACATGGCTTTTCTTTTTTTTTTTTTCCCTCCAAATCACTGTTCTCTCTTTCCCACTTCCAGAATAGCCAAGGCACACTTCCGAATTTGGCAGCAAATTCACCAAGAAAGAATTCACCTTATATTTTTCTCTGCAAGTACCAGAGTTTGTTGAGGACAGACTACAAGCACTACTTCAGCAATCGCTCTCATGACTTCTCCATGCTGTTTGCCCGCAGTGGAACTCCTGCAATACGGAGAGGTATATTTAACATGCATAAGCAACCCTGGGTAGCATGGAAGTCTGGAAGAATATATAACAATTGAAAAATTCCCAAGTAGTGAGTAATACACGTGATTCCTCATTCTGCCCAAGGTACATAAGCATGCAAAGCATGTCCATTACGGGTACAGACACTGATTTCATATGGCCATGATAGTTTCAAAGACACCAAGAAAGTCAGTAAGGACCTTGTGCAGAGCTCACTGTATTCTGCCACTTGAAGTAGTCTGTTGTTAGAATTGTCTACCACTGAAAATTGAGAGCCTGAGTTCCTGCCCCATCCTTCATCTGCTCAGGAAAATGGATGTTCTTAATTATAAACACAGTGTGGTTTTAAAAGCAGTTGCATTTTATTTCCAGGTTTCTACATTTTTGAAGCAAAGCAAATTGCAGGTTTTAGTACTCGTGCACATTAGCCAAATCATATTTTTAATATTTGAGAAGGGGTTTTCATATACAAGGTTATGTGAACAAGTATTTTCTCAGCCAAGTCAGCAAAACTGGGTTCTAATGGAATTAATTACTCCTCATGTGAAAATCAAATGCTGGCAATGCAATGTGACATCTTATTAAGCAGAACTGTCATTTTAAATATAATTTTGATATGCTTGTCAAACTAAAAAAAATATTATGTAAGAATTATTCTCTCTGCACAATTTTTCTTAGCTGATTTGTCATAATACAAAATGTGAATTTCCCAAATGTTAAATATTACTGACTTTTTTTTATTTTAAGTACACCCCCCCACACCCCCCCAAGGCTACGACATTACTAAAACCATAATCTGGGGAGTAATTTTCAGTGCTATTCAATGTAATGTTTCTTGCATGGAGTTTTCACCTTAAAATAAGCACTTAACCTTGTAATTTTCACACTCTGATTTTATTTTTTTATTTTATACACACTACAAGGTGACAGTATATTTTTAAGGAAGTATGCGTATTGCTCTTTGTCACCATATTCTGTCTGCGAAGTCCTGTAAATAAAAATTATAGAAAAATCCAGTAGGATTTTTTCTTACTTCTAGTGATTATCCAAAAGCACTCTGGAATCAGTGTCAATGCCATTTATGTAAAGGACTTCAATAATTTTAACTTAAGAGAACATACTTGTTCTAATACTAAATAAATATGTCGATTCAGTACAAACTCTGTTCAAATTGCTTTCAATTTCCAACACTCGTCTTAGTTTATATGTTATGGGTTTTGCAAAAATCTAAGTACAGTCCCAGAGGGACATCTTGCTTATTTAATCAATTCTTAGATATTGAAAATTTCCTTATTCATCACTGAAATCTGAATAAATATTAAGTAAAAACTTTTGGTTTATTATAGCACCATAAGAAAATTTAGTGATTTCTCAACTAATATCTTGAACACAGAAAGCACAATAACTACCGAGTGATTTTAATGTTGCTTTGCTTCAGGCTGTCAGGATGAGTAGCTCTTCAAGATACTTAGAAAAAAACATACTAAACACCAGAACATCTGATTGTTGTTTGAGCAAGTTTTTAGTTTTTGAGCGATTCCCTCTCTTCTGGGTGCTGACTGGTGAAGATTTGAGACTTAAGAAGAACAGGTAATATGGGCAGCATTGTGTATATAACCCAGGTACTATTTGGGGGAGAAATTTCAAGGGATATAATCTTCTGCCTCTGCCACTCAGATATGTGCAAGAGCTTTTGAACTGGTGCATGCCACCTCTTGAATTATTTTGTCAGATGATAGGCAACAGTAGGCTTACTAGCTGCCAGAAATATCTGTTGTCTACTTCAGCAGACAATGGTGAACTCAGGACAGATTCACATGAGTGGGCATTGACTCTTTCATCTGGAAGCGCTGTCCCTTCACTGATGGCTGCTCTACAGAGCTCAGACAGTGTCTTCTTCCTCAGGGTCCGGATGCTCTCTGTTGTAGGTGTCTGAATGTTTGAGATAGATATCTGGCAGTCAGACACACCAGCTGCACTGCTGGCTCTGCTCCCTGCCTACCACTCTGTGGTTTTTGGAGAATAGGAAGCAGGGCTCCCTGCTCAGTGGTTGCACAGCTCCATTCCTTGTGTTCTGTCAGGCTGCAGACCAGGAAGGCTTCTAAAAAGCACTCTGGAAATGACACGGGGCTGAAAGGTAATGGTGTTCTGATAGTGATGTGGTTCTTTACTGGGGGCATTTTTTGCAGGTCTGAGCTTAGAAACAGGAGAGCTTAGGATCCAGCTGCCAAAAGCCTCCTCAATGTGCTATGCAGACAGGCAGAGGAAAAACACCAGGCAGTCTGGAATAGCAGCTCACATGCCCACAGAGCATGCAGATGTAAATGCCATCATATGTGCTCTCTGTATTCATACTTGGTTCTATTCAAATCTGCACTACTTAGTGAAATGAGGGCATAGTGGTCCCCTTTAAACTAACATGGGTGAATGGCCTTGGGTATGACAGAATCCTTTCTCGCCTGAAAGTTTTTCCCTAGTTTTATTTAGCTTTTTGTGATGTTAAACATTCCTTCTAGTTATAATTCCTGGGCTCAGAGTTCTCATTATTAAAACCTGAGGACAAAACCACAGATCACTGAGTATTTTGAAATCAAACATGTTCTGAAAAATATACAGAAATCCATGAAGTTTTCCATTTACTTAATTTAAACTGCCTTAACTTCTTAAGGATGAAGTGTGTTTTTTCTATATATCATACTATGTATTATTGAAGGATACTCCTTATTATCTTCAGGCGAAGCGTTAGCATCATAAGTACTTGCATCTGCACTGTTTCATAGAAGGATATTAAAGACATCCAGATAAAAGATGACAGCTGGAAAAAAAAAAAAAGTCTTTTGGATTTGGTCTACAGGCTGTAAGCAGTAGGGGCGTGTTGTCTTTGTTAAATTCTCTATATGTGTCAAAAGATTCAGCAGAACAAAAGAATGTTTTTTCCAGTGTTTGAAATATTTTTCCCTGGTACACAAGGAAAATGTTTATCTTTATTGAAAGGAAAATGAATGAAAGTTTGGACTATTAAAAGATGAAAATAAAAGTAACTTCACTGAATTTAGGCAGCTACAAGAACACAGCTAAGTCAAAGTGCACGTTTCAGAGTAGGGCTAGCACACACTGCAGAATGTTTATCATTAATACAGATGATTTCATTATTGGAGAAACACAATTTAGATGCAGTAAATATTTTCAATCACTGACAGTAACTTTTAAAACTAGCATTTGGATATTAAGAAGAGGATAACATTTCATGATTTTTCTCTTCCTCAACTGTCTTTTCTATTTTAGGAATTTTTGGCCTGACTACTTTCTTCTACTTCCCCTTATAAAAGATTAAGTCTTAAGAGACAGACATTGCCTAACATGGTTATTTTCTTTATTTTTTTCCCTAACTTAAAAAAAAAAAGTTTACCTTTAAATACAAAAGTGAGCCAATACAACAAATACCCAAAGCTTTTTTCACTTGGGCAAGATGGTGTCAATGAAAGCTGAATTTAGTGCCGCTATCTAGACAATAAAGTGCTTATAGAGAATTTCCTGTTTTACTAGCAATACAAAGGTTTAAAATACTGTAGTAGTGAAACAAGATGCATGACAATGTACAAAATGACAACTAAATGGCCTAGAAATGAAATAGAAATTAACTTTATGTGCAATATCTTCTTCTTACATGCTTCTGGTTTTTACACAGATTTTCTTTTTTTCATTTATCCCGTACTATAGCATAAGACTCAAAAGTAGAATAGATAACAGAATGCAGTGTAATTTCAAGTCATAGATATGCTACTAGATCTAGGATTGGTGTTTGGGGAGGTGGGAGTGATTACTTTGTTGGAAACAAAGTCTGGATTTTATTCATAAACTGCATTCATCATTCTTTCTCTTCAATACATTAACAACAAAAGGCAACTCTAATATTTTGTGTATCATTACTTCCAGTATGTCACAGGAAACTTCTAACAGTACTGAATGTACTTTGAGAACTGAATTTATTCAAGAGATTGGTTGTTTTTCGTATTTAGTTTTGTCTTTCATAGACAGAGAATGTTTTGCTATGTTTTTTCTTACTTTATTTTGCAGAAAGATAACTGTAGCTAAGAGAAACCAATCTTGAATCCATTTTTTTAATTTAAGATCATTATCAGAAGTGTTAACATAAAGCTTAAGTTGCAAAGAGGATCTGTCTAATTTTGACTAAGATATGTTTATAAGGAACATAAATAATGACATGAAAGGAAGTTAGTTTGACTATTGTTACTGTTATAAAGAGAATGAAAGCTTTTCAGAATAAACCATTCTTTAAAATTAATCTCTGAGTATTCATAAGAGCAAACTTCAAGTACTTGGGAAGTTGATTATCCCTTTTAGGAAGTTAGCATCACTGGCCATATATAGGTGTGTAGTGAAATTCATTTTCTAATATGAAGGAAATGTTGCTCATTCTCTTTTGGATCCTCAGACTATTAACTTTTAAAGCATCTTTGTTTTACATATGATCAAATCCTTCAAATGCTGTACTGTAAATAGATTAACTTCCTCCCTCCTCAATTTATTATGTCTCTGTATATTGACTACAGCTATTGAATCAGCATTTTTAGTATTTAAAGAAACCTGATAATGCTATCAACTGTATTATTTAAGTGATTTCATGTCTAAACCCACAATATTGATTAGAGTCCAGTTTTGAAAGAAATAAAAAACCTGAACATCTATTGCTTTATCTCTGTATAGATATGTGTGTATATATATCTCTTTCTCTGCATATACATACATATATATGTGTGTATATGTATATATGCATAGCTGCTTATTTTTACAAACCAGGTTTGACTAGCTCCCCTAGGGAATGGTGCCATTAATCAGCTAACTATAAGTGCAAAATTGTCCATTAGGCATTTAATTCACTGTCAGAATACACAAAGCCATTTCTTCTGATTTTTTAAATGATTGGAGAGGCTGGGTATAATACTATGTCTGGGTTAAAAAATTATTTTCTTAAATACAAAATGAAACTTAAAAACTATTAAGCATGAATGCTTGCTACTGTCCTTTCCTGTATGTGGTGAAACTTTTTAAAGTTGGAATTGTTTACAGTGCTGGGGCTGACTGAACTCCAAGGCTGCTCTTTCTGAAGTCAGGATCATGAGCAACATTGCTCCTGACAGTCTTGGTGGGCAACAGAGAGCTCATGCCATGAGTAAGGACATAGCTTTGTACTATTTAGGCCTCACTGCACAAGGCTGTTTCACCTCTATTCCAGAAATTCTCAGAGCACTTATACTAGGTCTTTAAGGACTGTGATTATTTCAATAAGGTGATAATGTTAAACAGTATCTCCACAGAAGAACACTTAACTATATGCTTATGAAGGATATAGATATAAATGTTAACATTAAAAAAAAAACAAACCATTAAATAACCTATTAATATCTTTCTTAAATAATTAATTAAATAACCTATTACTTTCTTTCTTAAGACCACTTGTCCAGAAGGAGTAGGGAAGTTATTGTGCCCCTGGACTCAGCACTGTGAGTATTGTGTATTGTTTTCAGTTTAGGACACCACAGTAGAAAAAAAGACATTGAGGTGCTAGAATGGGTCCACAGAAGGGCAATGAAGCTGGTTAGGCATCTGGAGAACATGTCTTATGAGGAGCAGCTGAGGGAAGTGGGATTGTTTAGTTTTCAGAAGAGGAGGCTGAGGGGAGACTGTATTGTTCTCTACAACTACCTGAAAAGAGGTTGTAGTGAGGTGGGTGTTGGTCTCTCCTCCCAAGTAACAGGACAAGAGTTAGTCGGCTTAAGTTGTGCCAGGGGAGGTTTAGAGTAGACATTAGGAAAAATTTCTATACTGAAAGTGTGGTGAGGCTTTGCAACAGACTGCCCAGGGAGGTAGTGGAGGCACCATCCCAAGAGGTGTTCAAAAAATGGGTACACATAGCGCTTTAGGGTATGGGTTAGCAGTCATGATAATGTTAGCTAGATGGTTGGACTTGATCATCTTAGAGGTCTTTTCCAACCTTAATGATTCTGTGATTTGATTCTTTCTGCCTCTGAAGACAAGATTTAATTTACTGTCATTGACAAGGGCAATGTATCTTACAGCTTTCAGGTTGTAACTGGACTTCTAGCTAATAATCCTTACTATTCTAAAAATGCACATTCTCCCACCTGCATATGTTCCTGTCCAAAAAAACTGGTCCATACAAATGCAGTTTCAGTAGAACCTCTAGCATAGGCAGTGAACCTCTTTCAGTGTTAATGCCTTAACTCGGCCTATGGCTGATTTTACCAGAAAGAGACCCAAATCTAGCCCTGCTTCAACACTAGTTCACATATTAAGTATATGATACAGAGAACTTCAAAGCTATTTTTGATTTGATGTGTCCTCATAAAAGGCAGACAGATGGTCAGCGATAGAAAAATAAAGATAAAAACTCACAAGAAATCTATTTTTATATTATAAATTCATATTAGAAAAAGAAAAAATATCAAAACAATTCAAGGAGCAGTGGTGCACAATTACTTCTGGGACGCTTTTTGTATCCGCCTTCTTGTGTTTTTGTCAAGACTCGTTACAGAAACAAAGCTAAACATAATCATTAGAACAGCAAATATGAGTTCCAGACAATAACATTTGGCAAGGTCTTGAAGCTTCTCTAAGATTTATGTTCTTCCAAGTTTTGACCAATGCCGAATTAACTGCTCTACAGATAAAGATTTTTATGTTTTTATTTGATAATTCTTATCTATTAAAAAAGCAGCAATGTTGGTGAGTGAAATTTTTTTATAATTCAGTGTATACTCCAAACACATCTTATCATTGTGTCCTGCCTATGAAGAATTTTTATAAGAAAAGGTTGTACTTTCGTTTTTTACAAGAATATGTCTCCTTGCAATTTTTGTTACTCCTTACTCCCATTTTAAAGGTTCAGCAATACACAAATTAGAAAAGACGGTATAACAGTGGTTCCTTGAAGAATTTTGTATGTGAGGTTACACAAAATTTAAGAACCATTCTCTGTCTTAACAGATATCTGACCACCATAAGGACAGAGGAGATCTTCACAGAGATTGCCACAGTCCCAGCCCACATCCTCATGTGCTCTTCAGTGCCATGTCAGGATAAAACTTTCTCAGGAAGGTTTTGAATGTCTGTGCTGGCCTCAGACAGAGCCTTCTCCCTTCTCTTCTTCAGTATGATGAATCTAACTTGGTCACAGAAAAATTTAATTAGATTGGGACCTTTATCATAGAAAAAGACTGTCCTCTTCTACTTGACACTTGATTTGTAAACATATCTTTACAGATCACTCTGTACAAACTCAAAGCAGGGCTAACTTCAAAGACAGATTTGGCCTACCCATCCTCCTTCCGAGTTGAAATCAGACATGAAGTATGAGGGGTTACAAAATAGGGATTCTGTTCCCTTGCCAATTTGCTGTACGGATTTCTGTTCACAGCCTTGACACTCTCATAGGATTATACTTTTATTCAAACTGAATGCAAGACTGGATAACATTTTATTTTTGTTTCAGAAAACTGGAGTTTAGAGTGTGAATACATGTATATATTTGTGCACCTGCAAGTAGTTATGAGTCCATACAGTTGCACGCATGTGTGATGGCATTCAGCTATCTTTCACAACCAACTTGAAAGGCAAGATAGTTTGACCTTTATTTTGTCACTTGCATATGCAAAAATAGAAGTCAGAGTGAGAAGCTTTTGAAAACTTTGTATCCTCATAAACAATTGCGAAGCCAACATCATAATATTGATAAAAATACTACAGTTTTCAAAAATCTATTTTCAAAACTTTCTCTAGCATGTAGTGCATCTACAGTTATCTATCTATATGGTCTTTAAACCTACTCTTTCTCATTATCATCAAGCTCTTTCAAATACAATATTTAACTTGAGAAAAGTACATTTCATGTACATTTTATATTTCAAATATAAAACCCATCATGTTCTACACCTTAAACAAAATTCAGGTTTATAATCACTGCAATAATAAAAAATAAACTGAATGGTTTTCTGGGAGAACAGAACTTTCCCAAACCAATAATTATTTTTTTTTTTTTAAATTCACAGCTGCAAGTTGAATAGAAAAAGAAACTTGTTTCTAAGGAAGGAATGTATTTGTATTAGCTAATCTGGGGCATGATTTAGAGAATACTAGAGAGCCAATAAAACATTACACAGGTGCTTTGTACAAGCATCACAGTAAGTTATCTAGTGCTGTCTGATTTTTCTCCCCTTTACCATGAAGGGTGTTTTTCAAATAATTGCTATAAACTTTCTAAGTATTTTTGACTCGAAATAAATCAGTTGTAAAAGTTTTTAAATTAACTGTTATGAAAGCATGTTTCTAACCTTTCTAAAGTCCTTGAATTTCATTCTCAGGCCTGTAATCTTTAACATTAGACTCCATATGGCTATGATACTACCCATTAAGTGATGATAAACAGAAAGGCATGCTGTGCAAATGATATATAATTTTTTGTTGCATCCCCCATACCATATTATGAATCATACTAGAATTTCTGTGGTCAAGTCATATACTTTGTCAGGCCAGGCAGCATGTGACGTCACTCCCCCAGTAATCATAAGCATTATGCATAGATTTTATCTGCTGTTCAAGAGAAACCTGTAATTAGTGACTAAGCCAACCAGAACTAATAAAATGGCAGGGTCTTCCAAGTCCCAAAAGCAAGCACTAATCAAATCCCCTTAAAGTTCCCACAGCCACCTAACCAACTGTATGTCTTTTCAGAAAAATTTGGAAAACGTTACAAATGTTTCCAAAACCTCGGAGGCTCACGTGTGCACCCCACTATCTTGCTGCATGTCTGCAAGTTTTCTGAGATATCACTGGCCGTGGAAGGCAACTCCTCATCTCATTATTACATGGCTATTTTTAAACTGGTCCAACAAGCTCCAGTACCCTCATTTTAGGAAGTTGGACAGTTCTAATGTATCCCAGTAATTTGTATTTTCCACACATAGACATATATATATCTTCATGTTATCCTAATTAGATTTGAATTAAGGGCTATTTCTTTTGGACAGTGCTCATACTTAATTAACATTTTAATTTTCAATTGGAGAGGAGATGTAGGGGAGACCTGAGTTTGCAGTTAGGGATATTACTTTTAATGTAAACAGGAAATGAATAAACATCAGATCTGAAGAAACAGAGTGAACAAAAAAAGATGATGAAATATTATTTGGCTTTTTGTGGTGCTTCTTTTCATCTGTCCTGAAGAAAGATAAAACAATCTTGTAGAACAGCATCCTGCACCTACTGGATACTTTTATTGATATTTATAAGTACTGAAACTTTCTGATTTTGTTTTATGGTTCTGTCCGATCAGAGTCCCTTGATGAAATACTTGCTTTTCTTTATATGTCCTATATGTGCTGCTGTGGAATATACCATATCCAGGCTGTTTTCTGTAAAGTTCTATTTGTTCTGTCTGACTTGTTTCCCAGACTTAATTCTTTGGGTTGTTCCTCCAGGCCCATAACAGGAATACTTTTAAGAAGGTATTTGGGAGGCTCTTTATTATGCAGGAAAGAGTACAAAAGTGTACACAGAAGGAATCCCTCCATTGCTACCTGCCAATACTTTCTGCTGCTTGAAGAAGTGCAGAATTCCTGATTGCTCCCTCCATGGGTAACTAAGGGATGGAAAAAATTTATTAAATGACCTTATTATCACCATGAAATCTGTATTTATTAATATAGACTTATCAATTTTGCATTGCATGCAAATAGTAAATGCAAACATTAGTAAATCGTACGAAAACTGTGGACCAGATTGTACCAAATTTCTTCTTGTTAAGCAACGCCTACTAATACTGAGTACTTCCAGAAGAAAATATGGCTCGGAAAGTGTGACAGGAAGAATGCTTTTATGTTAAAACTTTATTTGTACCTTTTAAAAAAATATAGGTGCAATTCTGTCCATTTACTTTCTTACAGGTGGATGCATTCTTTCATCATTAGAAAAAGTAATACTGCCTATTTCATTCTAAAGCAAAAAGAAAATCAGAGTTATGGTCCTTCAGGTGACACATTGGGTATATGCTGTAAGATTGCAGTATACGTGCTATTCATCAAAGACTACTAGTTTCTACTTTTACCTACATTGCACAAGGTTCTACTCCTCCTGCTCTCAGCTCTCCACAAACCCCACCTGAGCCTGGCTGCCTTCCCACCGGCCAACAGGAAACACTGGCTGCTCTGGACCCTGCCATCCACGAAGTCCCCTGACTTACCCAATTACATGTAATCACAGACTTGCATTTGCCACGTGGGGTTTTCTGACATAACAGCTAGAACAATTAGCAAGAGGAGCTCCATAAGCAGGTGACAGCAGGACAGAGTTCTGACCCCCACAGCACTGCAGACTAAGAAATCCAGGAGGACACAGCTCTTCTCTCCATGTAGTTCATCAGTACATTGTATCATGCACTTTCTTATGACTTATTAACTCTGTTTTACATCTGTAAAGCATTTAAATTGGTTAATGACTTTAGCTATGCACTACGCATGAATGCCAGCACTTGTCATTTGCAGCCTCGTGCATTCAGGTTATGTTACATATCTTTAAATGTTATGTTTGAACATTATTTCCCGTACAATACTTTAGGTGTCCTGCATAGTTACTGCTCTGATGGACTGCAGTGATCCTGCTCATTAGTCCTTTATCAAGCTGTTTATCAGTGACACTCCTAGGCACTAGGGTGGTTCTACTGCATAGCTGTAATAGTTAGACTTCCTGCTTTCCAGGCCTGCGTGACATTTTGTTAGCCTAAATTCTGAGGTCATTATTTCTCAGAAGCAGTTCATTATCTGAAATTTAATTTTGTACACAAGCCATTTCCACAGTCTCATGTGCTCCTGGAGCAAAGGCTAAGCTTTGCTTTTGAATACGCAGATGAGTCTTAGACCCAGAAAACCACCTATATCTGTATTTTGCCTCTATTTTGCTGGAACTGACAGAAAGGGAACCTTTCTGAATCTGGACCTCCCTCCTTATCCCACAGGATGACAGAACACGCAGGCAGGCTCAGAGTTTGTTTCTCAGGACTCAACCCTGCAAACACTCAAAGATGTGCTTTGGTAGAATTAGTTAAAATGTTTTCAGACATTACTGCTTCCCAGGTTTAAGCTCTGCCTCCTGGATAGATATTCCTGCAAGGAATGTTTAGGTTAGAGGAGAGCTGATTTTGTACTGAGATAACAGACTATGAATTGTGGTAGCAGAGCACAAATGTATGTCCTGTTTTACTATGGAGATGGTAAGCTCTGTGAAGGATCCTGGCATAATGCTGTGGGCATTAATCGAATTCATTCCTTTAAGTCCATCAGATGTTACTTGTCAGAACCTGTAGGCACTTAAAATAATTTCACACGGTTGACTGACAGATCTTTTTTAGTGTTGTTTAGGGCTACTTACATGTGTAAATCTATTTGCTTGTCTAGACTCATTTGGCATACACTTTGCAGTCTTCTGAACTGCTGGACAGTTTTGGTGTGCTAAATCTGTCTAAGTAATAAATTTGTCCAGTTGTAGGAGAAGAACAATGGCTGAACACAAGCATGCCACTCAGCCTGACAAGCCCAATGACATTGAAGACATTTTAGAAGAACAGTAAAAGTAATTGTAAATGACAGGATATATGCTTAAATATAAACCAAAGTCCATCAATGGCATTTCCAGTAGCAACATAAATTTACCAAAATTAAATACTGTCGGTTCAAAAGACAATGAAAGCAAAAATGAGACACATTTGAAAAGTTTGAGTAGCTCCAAAAATAAAAGCTGGAATTCAAGCTCTTCTCTTACCTGAAAATACACTGCCTGCAGAGAACCTACAGGGGAGTAAAAAATAATAATAATTAAAAAAAAAGTGTCCCCCACAAAAATAAAACCCAACCAAAATACACTAGAACTGAAAGAAGAAAAAAGGGATAAAATATTTAACAGCTAAAAAAAAAAGTGTCATTTTTAATGTTCCTGAATGCATATTCAGCTTTTTTTCCTTATTGGTTTCTGGAATCAAGCAATTAAATGACCCAATCAGCTTCAGTGTTACTAGTCTATATGGTTGCAGAGAAGTAAAGAAAAAAATATATTTTAAAAGACTTGGTATTTAGATATTAGACAAAAATGGGTAACATATCTGGATGTTCCCAAGTTTATCTTTCTAATAGTAGTAACGAACTCTTTGTAGATCTCAATGCTCAGATTCATCAGAAAAAAAGTAACCTTGTTTCCAACTTTGCCTTTCAGAACTAAGGCCTGTGTTCCTTATTTTCTCTTCAAGGCTGTGCCTCTGGCCAGAAGTCCATGGATACTGGAGACATTTAACTCTAGCGGCAACCAGACTCACACAAAAAAGGGATCTGTTTTTTTGGAAATTTATTTCAAATATACAAGGAAAACTGAAAGCCACTGGGGGCTGATCTTCTTTATATGTAAGATGGGGAGGCAGTAAGACATTTGTGGGAGGCTGTTGCCTACAATAAAAGTAGATTGGCCTGTTTCTACGACGCCCATGCAAAATTTATTGAAATTAACATGAGTCATTGAACGGATTTCAGAGCATTTTTAAGAGTGATCTAAAGGTGCAACAATACGACTGAGTGTAATGGAGTGAAAAGCTGAGGTGTTAGTGCTGTACAACGGCCTCTGTCTAACATGAACAACAATTGGATTAAATGAGGGGCTCAAAATACAGATAGTGAGCAAACAATCAATTTACATTTCCATTAACCAACGGAAACTAAACTAGCTACAGTTCATGTTGACAACCATACAAAGATACAGTGTTATAAATTAAACATTGTACAATAAAGTACAGAAATATGCTAGGAATGTTTATTTTCTTACTAACCAGCTTATTGTTTTCGAGCATTACATTCCCAGCACTGCCATAGTGAACACACAGCAATGGTAGCAGCGTCGCGCAGGAGCTGGACCTCTCACTAATAGCCAAAGTATGGTAGCAGTATTCGTTTCCAGTCTCAGCGTGGATTAACAGACCTGGTATTTATTTGAAGTCTGGTGCTTTAGCAGAACGCTAAAGGAAGCTCACTAGGGGCTGAAGCAGCCGTTCCCCCACCTGACCGAACTAAGGCTCCCCAGCCGTTCTTCAGCGCTGCTTTATCTTTGAGCCTTCCGAACCCGAGTCCTACGCTGCGGGCTTCCTGTGACAAGGTGTCAACGCATTTCTGTTTCCCTCAGCACATTTAGCGCTGCAAAACTCAGGAGACCTAAAGGGATGCAGTATAAATTAACTGCGGAGCTCTGTCCGCCTAAACTCCTTTAACCTTGGGGCCGAGCGCCTCCGCCTCCCCCAGCGCCCGCTCCAGCTGCGTGGGGCTCCGGACGCGGCGGAACCCAGGCCACGCGGGCCTCCTCGGGCCGCCGTCGCCACCGCGGCGCGCACACGCCGCCCCTCCCGCGGTACGCGCCCACGGTGCGGCGCTGCCGCTCCTGTCACTCCAACTACGCGGCGGCCCCGGGGGCGCGGAAGCGTCGCCCAATCCCGCGATCGGCAGCGTTTGGGGTTTCTTTGTTTCCTCCCCTCCAGCCATCCCAAACCCCCGTCCCAAACGCGCTTATTTCCTCCTGCCTCCCAAACCAGCTTCCTGCCCGCGCCGCCACCGCTCCCTCCCAGCCGGCCGCCCTCCCGCCTCGCCGCCTCCACCCGCCCTCCGCCGCCCTCCGCCTGCGCCCCCCTCCCCTCGCCGCCCGGCATGGCAGGCGGCGGGGGCGGCCCTGAGGGATCGGCCTGGGTGAGTGTGGGGCCGCCCGCTCGGCCGGGGATCCCCTTCCCCCTTCTCCTGGGGCCTGGCGGCAGCCGCCGAACAACACTAGGCCCAGCCCGGGGGTGGGTGCCGGCGGGAGCCGGGCAGAGTCGCCTCCCGGCCTGGAAGGGAGCGGGTTGGGGTGGAGGCGGGGGCCGGGCGTGGGGAGCGCCGCGCCCGGCCCGCAGCCCCCTGGGGAGCAGGGGGCGAGCGGGGCGCCCACCGGGGCGGACCGGGGGCAGCCGGGGGGGACCCCCGCGG
>JAAGNO010024182.1:42687-52999 GCA_033439905.1 Ceryle rudis
CTTTCTGCCTTTCTATACTTACTTCTAAACCATCTTAGTTTGAATCGCTATTTCCCTGCCTTCCTTTTTTTTTTTTTTTTTTTTTTTTCAGAGAACACAAGTAGTTTTTCATCCTTTAAACACCAATGATGACAATGAAATACAATTTTCGTCAGACCGTATTACTCTTTCCACTAAAAAATATTGGATTATCATTTCTTTATAGCATTTCACCTTTCATGTCATTTGAAGAATTTTAAAATCACTGTAGAGCACATTGAGTATTTTTTATTTAGCAATTAAGAGTAAAAATCAACAAAGGGTTCACCTCATCTAAGCTACTACACCTCATCTAAGCTACTACACTACTGTAATACAACTGGCTGACCTAGTAGAAAAACTACCTCACTGGTAGTTCCCAGAAAAGACAAATGTGCTCAGGTTTTCCAAATTTCTGTGTAATAATGCAACTACTGTTTACTAAAGATCTGAGATGTCTGCAGAAGTGGAAAAAGAGAGAAATTTGCTAATTTTTTATAGATACCATCTGTGACCATGCTCTGATACTTGTTATTTTCTCTGCAGTGTTCTGTTTCACCTAAGATGTGCAAGTGTTTCATAATTTTGCAAACCTCCAGTATTGCTTTATAACAATTTTCATTGCACTACAAGAAGTATTCAGGGAGATCTTAGCTAACCTTGGGGTATAGAGGGGTCTGGAGTGGGGAGGGCGGGTCTCAGAGTCAGATTATTTTCTGCATTTATGAATGCAGATTTCTGTGTGATTTATGAGTGAAGATCTCAGGAAAGAGTGTTGGTCTGTTGTTTTGGTTTGGGTTTATCTGGTTGGTTTGTTTGGTTGGTTTGGGGTTTTTTTGTTTGTTTTTTGCTTGTTTGGTTGGGTTTTTTTGTTTGTTTGTTTGTGTTTTTGTTGGTTTGTTTGTTTGTTTGTTTGTTTTCAAATTATGTAGCACCACCTTCTGATTAAGTTTTACATAGCACCAGGATTTAAAACTAAGGTTTTGTCTTTTCAAACACTTTCAAAAATATTGACAGGCTTTAGGGTCAGGGCTGTCTGCTAAACCTACAACAGATGGTCATTGTTAACCCCTGTCCCTCCCCAACAGGGAAGAGAAAGGAAATAAGGAGAGAGACCTATGCAACTAGAAAAGAAAGCTAGAAGAACTTTAATGAAAATAATAACAGTTAAATTAAATATATAGAAACATATACAAAACCAGCATCCTGCTGTGGAACAGGCACTGAGGAAGTCCTAGACTGGACTCAGCAGCAAGTGGGAACCAGATTCAGGAGCTGGATTCTGGACCTGGATTCAGAAACTCACAGATTGGGATCAAAAGTAGAACAGAGTCGTCCTCAGATACTGGCCATTGAAGAAGAGAGCTTGACCCTTGTGATCCCTCAGCTTTATATTGAATATGATATGTATTGGTCATTGGTCTTTGGTCAGTTTAGGGTCACCCGTCCTATCTGCTCCTCCCCTCAGGTGCAGCCTTTTACTTTCTGCACTCCCCAGCATGATACACAAGATTTAACAGTGGTCTTGGTCTGCACACCAATCCCTGGCAGTAACTGTGACCATCAAGTGTTATCACTGCTAGAAGTAGACCCTGTCTGGAAAAATATGCCATTAATTTCAGAAAGTGCAGTTAGTTAGAAGAGAGATGAAAAGTAAACTCACTGAACAGAATTAGTTCTGTTCAAGGTCAAACCATGACAAATATCTACTGTAAAAATACCCTATTCCTGATTGATAAACTGTGAAATGTCATGGAGCTTACAAATCCTTTAAGAGACTTTTTATATATCAAGGAAATGTAACAAAATATTATAATAAATAAGTGATGGAGATGATATTGTTCTAAGGCTTGTAGGAAGAAGGAATACCTTCTTCCAGACCAAACAATGCTGGTAAGATTTGATATACTCAACCTTTTCTTCAGGACTTCCGTAGGACTGCACTTCCAAAACCTTTTGTTCTTCAGCTGTTCTCTTCTTTCACTACAGTTATGTGGGCAAATGCTAAAGACAACATAAGCATAGGATGATAAAACATAGAATATTTTGGGTTGGAAGGGACCTTGAAAAGTCATTTTGTTCCACCCCCTTGCAGTTAGCAGGAGCATCTTCCACTAGAGCAGGTTGCTCAGAGACCTGACCTCCAATGTTTCCAGGGATGGGGCATTTATAACCTCTCTGGGCAAGACGTTTCACACCTTTGACATGGCACATCTTGGTACAGGTTCTTGTGAAAACATTAGTCTGAGCAGCCTATGGTTTATTTCTGTATTTTGTTTCCTAGTAACAGCCAATTACTGACCTGCAGCCATTTGTGTAGTCTGTGTCTATAAGTGGTGACAACATTAATTCACTATTATTGATTATTCTCACCAAGAACTTATAATGGAAACTTGTAACACTGAATTCCTGTTATCTTCTTGTCTTGCAGGTCTGGATTCTAGAAAATTTGAGTAAAAATCTAGATTATCTTTATACGCAACACACACTGAGTGAGTTTTGTATTTCATTTTTTTGACCTCTCTGTTTTATTTCCTGCTTGTCTTTCTGTTTACATGGAGGTGAATACCAGCTGAAATTAATATAAGCTTTTCCATTGCAATGTTGTGTCACAGATGGAATGATAAAGGAATGTTGAAGACACAAATAATGTCTGTCATGACTCCAGACTGCTTAGCTTAACTGGCTTATTAAAGTCAGCATCAGTTTTGAGTAGGTTTATTTTAGCACTTGTAGCTTTCCCTTTAGAACTCTAAAACAGAACAAAGCATGACCTCTTCAAAATTATTTTTAATAAATATTTTTTTATTATTATTATCACAATTTATTAGTTCATTATAAATTCTTGATTGCTAAAGGCAGATGATTTGGCCTGCCTAGACAACATTCTAGCAACTGTAGATTAAGAATACTTGATTTGTTTTCACATGTTCTTCCCATTGTTTTAAAATCAGCTTTGCAGGATCTTCACGACATCAGTCTAAATGTGGAAAGAGTGCTTGACCTTATGAATTTCCAGATAAAAATTCTTCAGCAGAAGTCTGAAAAGACAGAAGAAGAAAAAGCAGATGTGTCAGAGATTGTAGAAATAAAACCAGAAAAAGTAAGCACAAAAATGCAAGTGTTACTGGTGGGTTTAGGATTATTGGAGGTATTTTAAAGGCAATCAGGCTGATTATAGCAAAGCCTGAAGTAAACCATGGGACTAACTGATAGTAAACACTATGTGAAAATATGTATATATGGCTTGAGATGATAAATTGGTGATGAATCACTAATACACCACAGTAATGAAACAAATTCTTATTGTCCTCTATTCACTTACAGTTCTCCTTATAATATTGGATAGGATAAACTTTGCTACAAAATCTTTTAAAGATCTGCTTCTTAGAATTATCAAAGCTATGTTATGAATACTGGAACCAAGCAGCCCTTCTTATAGAATATTTCTTTTCCTTTTCTCCTTTTTCACTCTACCTTGCTCATTAAAATCTTGGCAATTTTACATCTTTGTTGCCTCCCAGTTAGCTAATGAAGAAGGGGCACCAGAATGGTCCATGGAAAAGATATATCTTTGGCAAGCACACACCATGCTGCAAAAAATACAGGAATCTTTACAGAAACGAGAGAGAGAAGTCACTGAGTTCCTACAAAGTGAAAGAAGATATAACAAGGCAATCAAACCTCAAATCACAGTGTTAATATTCTTGAAAACTCTTGTCAAAAAGGTAAGAACTCAGTTACTGCAAAGATGAAAAATGATTTATTGGATCTTCTAAAAAGTTCAATAAGGAAAACGGTGCAATTTTGTTTATTATTGTTACTGTCTTAAAAAATTGGAAAAGTTATTGTATATACATTGTTTTAAAGGCTACAGGTGAAATTTTCAGAATAACACATGGAATTAAAGAACCATAAATACCCACTGATAATCAGCCCACAGAAAACTTATTAGACCAACTTGTACCTTTCTTAACTGGCTTCATTTTAAAAGATAAATTAGTCAAGCATGAGAATTCTATAGTAGAAAAAAACCCATGGTTTTCTATCCTTTGACTTGTTATGTGAACACAATTAATTACAAACAGAAGTGACAGCTTGAAAGGAAATATCTAATTTTTGATCCATGGTAGGTTCACACCATATATTGTGATGTTCCTGGAGCACAACAGTACATCAGTCAACTTATCAGGAAGAATGAGGATGAAAGGGCTGATCAGGAAGAAGCTTTTAATAATGCTCAGACAGACATCCTGTCCTATGAAGTATTTAATGAAAATGAACTTATGGATGACAAAAGGTATATTGGATAACTAATAAAGTAAAGATAGATATAATACAGAAAAATAATTAGCTGGTTTCACAGAGAGAAACTATAACTGAAAGTATGCTATTATAATTTTCACGCATGGCTACGGGGGAAAAAATCAAGCTACAGTCTACATTAATATTAAGAAAGAAATGACAGAACTTAAAAACATGTTGTTACAAAAAACTGGAGAACATTTTAGCTTAACTGGCTTGACAAGTTTTATCCAGTGTTATTATAAAATATGCTGAAATAAGCTTATTTGACAAAGCAGTGTTACATCAACATCTTTTTCTTCCTACTTCTTTATAGAATGTCTCTTCCCCATATTTTGAGTAACTGCATCTCTTTTGTGGTTTAATGGCTTCTTTATTTTTTTTTTTTCCCCTTTTTCTTTTTTTTTCTGGAATGACAGGACACAGCTCTCAATGAAGCTTTTCAGAAATCTTGGGAAAGCGAAATCTGATTTAGAATATGTTGAAACAGAGAAAATTGTGTTCGATTGTATCCAGACAGGGGAAATCCCCATGTGGATTAAAAGGGATTGTCTTTATGTAGCCTTGACAGGTAAGAAATCCTCTTGTCAAATCAGGGAAGCTTAATTATCCTCGGCTAACTCAGTTTGGAATATAGGAAAAATCAGTACAGCAGTAAAAGATGTTTAGATATATGCTGCTACTATGCCATAAGGTATCCCATGAAATATTTTCAGTTATGTGTATTTTAATGAAATACTATATGAATTCTAGGTGATGGCTTTTAAACATATAGCTTACACATTTATACCCCACTGGTCATCTTTTCTTCCATATCTTTGTCATTTTGAAAATCAGATGTCTTTCATATATTGTGTCTAAATGTCTCAGTGGCTGTCCAAGGTAAATATTCCCAGAATCCCCTCAGATATGACAGTCATTCACTAAATGCAACTGCAGAATTCAGAAGGGAGTAACTTCTTCTGAAGAAAACTTCATAATACCCATTGCATGAGAAGACTCGTAGAAAAACTTTTTCAAATATTTGTCTTGCTTTTTCTATGATTTTGTAACACATAACCTGGTTTTGGAAGGGAAAGGAAAGTGGTTGTGAACTTCTATTTGAAAGAATGAGTATTTCTAAATGACAAGATTTACTGGGTTATATGTTTACTATATGTAACTACATAATTACTGGAACTCCCTAGAAGACCCTATGGCATGCTCTGAGGAAACAGAGCCACCATCCAGAGGAACTCAGGCAGAAGTCTAAAATGGAAATCAAGGTAATGTATTACAATATATCATTCCATATAGTTTTAAAGAAGGTAGTAAAAAATACCCTCCTTTTTATAAATATCATTAAGGGATTTGAGATTTATTTTGAATTATATCCTGTGATGTCTGTATGTGCATCTTTTTCCAAAATTCAAATATCAAAGGGAATTATACACAGAGATCTGCAATTACATACCTGTAGCCCCTAATGACATTTATATTAAAGAATAACACAGCTTTGCTAACTTGTGAATTATATGGCCACACCTTTCTGTGTATGAAAGGATTCCTGTGTTATATTTTTACATCTACTTAGCCTTTGTATTGTTTACATACTAATCGTTTTATGCATCTTGATGGCCCTTGATGCCTGTTACAAGAAAAATGTACCTTAGAATCATGGAATCATAGAATCATTTAGGTTGGAAAAGAACTTGAAGATCATTAAGTCCCACCTTTAGCCTAGCACTACCAAGTCCACCAGTCTATGTTCCTAAACACTACATCTACATATCTTTGAAATACCTCCAGGGATGGTGACTCAACTGCTTCCCCTGGGGAGGCTGTTCCACTGCTTGACATGCCTTTTGGGGAAGAAATTTTCCTAATATCCAACCTAAACCTCCCTGGTGCTACTTGAGTCCATTTCCTCTTGTCTTCTTACTTGGGAGAAGAGACCAACCTCTACTTCACTACAATTGCCTTTCAGGTAGTTGTAGAGAGCAATAAGGTCTTCCTTCTGCTTCTGTTTTTCCAGGCTAAAAAAATCAAGTTCTCTGAGCTGCTCCTCTTAAGTCTTGTTCTCTAGACTCTTCACTAGCTTCATTGTCCTTCGGATGTGCTTCAGCACCTCAATGTGTTCATACATCTAATGACTCAGAATGCAGAGTTCCTGTTTAGGAGTAGGCTGCAAATGAAATATTGTTCCATCTTCATTTACATGAGAGTAAATAACTGAAAAAAATAACTGTTTGAATTGGATTTCTCTGCTGAAAGTGATCCAAACATTTACTTTAGTGATGCAACAAAACCCAAAGTGCAATAATGCATTTATCATATTGCTGTTGATGGAATTCAATGTGAATAACCTCAAAATTGCCTAAAATCATTATCTCCCTGACATAGATATTAACATAATAACCATCATACCAAGTCAATGCACAGAAATTCTTCATTGGTAATTAATGAACACAAACTGTAAAATATTTATGTTAGCAATTATTAATTACACCATTAGTTGCATTTTTTGGTTTAGTTTCATTTTAGTTTTTTAAGTTTACCAAAGAACAGAGGAACACTAAGAGAGATACAACCTCTGGAATAATGTCACCATTTTAGAGAAGCACATTGGAGAGAAAGCTGAAAGCAGAAAAGTACTTTCTGCGGTATCTCTGGAGTGGAAAATTAATTGGAATAATTAAAATCCCACAGGTCATTAGATACCAGAGAGCTTATACAAGCATTATAATTTTTTTTTTTTAACCCGTTTCAGGAAATATTTTGAATACATCTTAAAAAAAAAAATAACAACCAAACAAAACAAAAAAAACCCACATCAAATTGTCAAAATACCCTCAGCATTATGATAATCTGAAAGAGTCTGTGACTGAGCAAAGAAGTCTAAGTCAAATAGATATAGTCAAATAGAAAAGTGGATGAGATGCATCTCATTAAGATTTGCTACCTAAAATGGGACTTTTAACATATCTCTAGAAGCAATATATGCAAAGAGGTGGTTCCAAAGGGTGATTTTCCTCTGTGAAGCACAGGCCTCCAAAATTACTCACTCTATTCCATTTCAAAGTACTATCAGTGGTTATTTTAAAATGAAGGTTCTAGTACCATATTAAGTGTTTTAACTCTTCACCTTCCTTTTTTTTTTTTCCCAATAAAAAACTGAAATTGAAAAAATCATGAAGAAGAGCTTAAAGATGTGAACTTTTAAATCATGGTTCTAGTCAATCAAAGAACAAATGAAGGTGAAGGTCATGGTTGTTGTTGTTGATGATGATAATGCTAAGTTCCTGGAAGAAAATGGACACTGCAAGTTTAGATACCACATGTGCATTCTTAGGGTTGGGATTTTTTTCAGTTGCTGCTTATAGGTACCTGGGGTTACTTGTTATGGTTGGACTCGGTGATCTAGGAGGTCCTTTCCAACCATGAATATTCTGTGAGTGGTTTATTTGTGCTAGTCAACTAAGTCCCTAATGTTACTGCCTATATGCTAAACTGAAAAGTTTTATTCCAGCTCTGACCTGGCATTCAGAGGATAACATCCACAATGTGTAATTATTTTTAATTCCATTTCTGTTCATTATGTGCTTCTTCTAAGTTTGAATTACCTATCCAAAAAGAACACTCTCTACAGAAGCATACCTATGAGGGTGCTTTTATGCAAACAAATTGATAACTGTATTGTAAATATGTACTGTTGGGAACACAATGTCTGTTTTCAAGTGCCATTAATGTATTTATGGCCTGTTTCAATTGAGCTGTTAGACCACTTTTCTGTAGTAAGACCATTGGAAGAGAATGCAAGAGAAATGAAACAAGGACATAGATGTCACTAAAATGTAGGTGCATTATGGTGATGATGCTCAAAAGAAAAATAGCTAGAGTGGCCAAAGAAGAGGGTGATTGTGATTGTTTCATCATGAACTTACTACTGCCAGATGCAGCACCACTGGTTTGTCCAAACATCAGACAGGACTGGACCAATGCCAGTCTACCACAGGGAGGAAAAAAAATCAAACAAAAAAACAGCTTTAAAGAATAGAAGTCATGTAACAATCCAGAGCTCTGTTATAAGTCAAAAAAAACTTTTGAACCGTAGTACAGCTATCAGTCTGTCTAGTGTAAGTAACTGAGCATTTTATGTATAGTATCATGAAATAAAACTGTTCAAAAAGAAATAACTTCTTTATTAACTTTATTTGTTAGCTTTGTTAAATATTTTAAAATAGTCTTCATGTGAAAAGATTGTGTCTGTGAAGAAGATTTGATGCAATTATTATTATTTTTCTAACCTTTCTGAATATCTGATTTAAAGCTTATAATTTAGCTCCTGCTTTCACTTAATCTCATGTCTATGAAGTTTACTGAAGCAATTTCATGGCTTGGTATGCAATTCTTTGAGTTGATAGCTTTCTGGTTTTAATTCTAATTAATTTCTTTACTAGGTAGTTGAATTTTACTTACAGCTATTGTCAACATTAATGCTGAGGGTAATATTTAATTAAAATTCTTTATGAAACAGCATTTAAAATAGAAATTGTTGCATACTTTAAACCTAATTAAATTAACCAATATAAAATAAGTGACAAAATAAGAATAAGAAAATAATGTCATTTTAATTTGATTTTGGAAAGAACCATTCAAGTAGAGAGTGTAATAACAGATTAGTGAATTGATTCTCATCTGCTTGGACCAGATATTTAATTGTATTTCTGAAGCTAAAAATCAAATATATGTCCCTGACTGAAAGAGCTGAGATATCTAGATCCTACTGAAAGAACAGAAAAAGGAAAATTCTACTAAGTACAGTAATTTTTATTTTGTGATATTTTAGAAAGCAGATGACAAGTAGTTTGGGGTATTTTTCAGTAGTTCTTATACTTTCCTCCTTTATTTTCATTTTCAAACTGAAAAGAAATCCAGTCTTTCACCCTTGTCAACTCCCAAACACCTTCCTAGTTTAAAAGAGACTAATGTGTTTTAGTGCATTTTTGCACACACAGAGAAATATGAACATTTGTTTAAACAAGATTAAAATAGGGACTTAAATACCAAAGCTGAAAAAGGGTACTTATATCATCCTCAGCTGATAAAAATGAATTAAAACAACAACAACAACAACAACAACAACAACAACAAAACAAATCAAACCAAACCAAATAAAACAAAACAAACAAACAAACAAAAAAGACAGAAAAAACAAAACAACCACACACACAAAAAATAAAAGCCAAACTAAAACAAGCAAAACAAACAAACAAAAAAAACCCCACAAAACCTCCCAAACAACACAACCAAAAACACCACAAAAAAAGCAAGCCTGTTTATTTCCAAGGAATTCTTATTGTTTCTATTGTGTGCAAATGTTTGCCCTTCTAAAGGGTACTTGTGATACATCAACATTATAAACCCTTGATAATTTTATTTTATTATTCCTTGGGTAAATGGAAACAAACAAGCAAAGAAAGATGAAAACAGAATGTAATCAAATTAAAGGCAGGTATACTGGAAGAACAAATAATTATTCAGAAAAATTACACTGTCTAGACATTTAATTTAAAGATATTTTTCTCACATAGGAGAAGAGTCTTTGCTATAGAAGTCAAGTACACTTTGGGAAAAATTCTATATAACATAACTTATGTTTAGCACATCTAACCTTTTGCACTGTGAATGATCAATTGAAATATTTAATTTATGTTATAAAATTGTAAATATTATTGTATCCATTTCTTATGGAAATTGTATTTGAATGTCCTGTAAATACACTTTAATAAAAAAATGTCCTGAAGAAAATAAGAGACAACTAAACAAACTACTAAAACAGTCAGCAGTGAAATGTAAGGTCAGGCTCTCAGAATGTAGATATGTAGGTTGCTTAGTATCTACCGGAGAAGACAATAAGGTTGAACTACACAACAGTTGCATATATGAAAAAAAAAACAACCCCAGGCCTGCAGTAATTTTCAATTCTAAATCCCTATTCTAAAATACT
>JAAGNO010024183.1:0-42433 GCA_033439905.1 Ceryle rudis
GAGCTGTCAGAGCCAGAAGGTCTCCCCTGAGCCTCCTTCTCTCCAGGCTCAACAAGCCCAGGTCCCTCAGCTGCTCCAGACCCTTCCCCAGCTCAGTTGCCCTTCTCTGGCCACACTCCAGGCCCTCAATGTCCTTCTGGCAGTGAGGGGGGTATGAGGCTCAGGAGGGACAGGATGAGACCTGCAAACCCTCAGCTTCTGAGGCAGCCCCCAGGCTCTTAAGACTTGGTTTGCAGTTGGCATGAACCTGATTTATGCAGCAAGTGTGCTGGGACTCAGGCACCAGCATTGTTGGTAGCACGGGGCAAGGCTGCAGCAAGGGACTGAAACCTGCAGCCCTGTCCCCTCTGTCACACAGGGCACCACTCGTGGGGGCTGTACCCGGAGCCCCCTTCCCTCTCTCCAGCAGCAGCAGCACTGCCCCGTGCCGGCAGGGAAGATGGGGAGGATGTGCGTGCTGCAGTGCAGCAGATCATGGGCATCTTGGGCAGCATCTTCACCCCCCTCTTCTTCCGTGGCCTCTTTGCCTTCCTTACCTGGTGGGTGGCCGCCTGCCAGGTTGTCACCAGCCTCTTCGGCCTCTACTTCCACCAGTACCTGGCAGCCTCCTGACTGGGGGGAGCTGGGATGTGCCTCACGGTGCAGTCGGTGCCCAGCTGCTGGTCCCCTTGCTTCTGTCTTGGCTGTTTTCCCCTTTACATGTACTGGTGGCACAAGTGTGCACACGCAGGGGGATATTTTTGCCACCAGCTCTCAGCATGATGGGTTTTATGCATCTGGGCCAGCAGAGGCATCACCTGCTCCTGATGCCGATCACCACCGTGCCTGCTCTGCCCGGACCCTACCCCGGGTCGTGTCCCTCCTGTCCCTCTTCCCTCTCCCGGCCCCGGGTGGTGGTGGAGGAACCAAAGCCCCTCAGCCAGGTTTGTTGCTGCCAGCTCTGACCTGACATTGGGACACTGCTGCTGCATTTTCCTTGGGGGCTGCAGCTCCTGCCAGCCCTGGGTGGTATGTGCTCCTTCGTCACGGCTTCGAGTCACACCCTAACGAAGAAAATACCAAACCAAAGTGTGAAAGTGTAATCCCGCCCAATTCACTGGCAAAGCCAGAGCGGTGTCAAGGCCTGTGTGATGGCAGGTCTCAGCCCTTTGCTTGGACAGGTCTTGGCCCTTCACTTGGACAGGTGTCAGGAAGCCCTGAGGTAGCCCAGTCTTGCTGAAGCTCTGCTGTAATTATATATATATAAAATACTCAGAAGCTGTACTGTGTTGACTGGTTGCAGTACAACATCTAGACTAGATGTAATACAGCATTTGCCTGGGGGGTGCTGACCTGACACTTGGCTCAATATGCAAAGGTTGGGGAGTCCTTCTGCGTGTGAAGGTTGCCATGCTTGTGTACGCTAAGCTACATAGAATTTAAGCCCTTCAAACCATTAGCTGCCAGACAAGTTTCAAACTAATTTTTAGTCTGGAGAAGAGTTCCCCACCCAGCTTCAGGACCAAAGGAGCAGAAATAGTGTTACAGACCACTTGAAACAAATCTTCAAAATTGTTTTTCAAAGGGAGGTAAGTCACGTGATAGTCTTTCTCAGCACTAGCATTACACAAGTAGCTCCTGCAGATTGGAGCTGTGGTAAAAATCTCTGTAAACTGCATAAAAGCAAGAGCATAATAGGTACTGCAGTGTTAATCTAACACATTGAAAAACGCTTTCTTTTTTGGAAGGAACTGGCAGATGTAGAGGTCTGTAGGTTTCATTAAGAAATTGCTTTCTCTCCTTACAAAGTTAAATATGAGATCTAATTTTCCAAAAAGTTCGTATCTCACTGTGCTTACTTCCCAGTTGCTCTCAGTAGTTCTCATGAATAAGTGGCCTGCTGCACTTAAACAAAGCTCCCCAAACACACACTCATCTTTTTCCTTTACATGTCAAGAAATAACATAATGATAGTAATTACAACAACTTCAGTACAAGCTGCTCCACACCCAGTGGCAGTCCCCAATGGAAGTAATTGGCACAGCTTGTGCCAGCTTGAAACATGGAAGGATCTGCTCCCTTGTGCCTGTGGAGAGAGGCGAAGCACAGGGAAATAGAAGTGTAGGAAGGCGAGTATACAAATGAATTCATGATGCTTTTTTTTTCTATTCCACTGAGCTATAAAGGCCCAATTTTCTATAGCCTCAAAACCACCGAAATAGCCTTCTATCAAGATTATTTCACAAAAACCTAATGCAACATCAAAGACATCAATTTTTACTGTCCATACTGTCCTGTGCTGTTTGAAGCTGGAGTGTTCTGTTGAACCAAGCTCATATGGAATATATTAATGGTAATTATGAAACTAGGCACGAAAGTACTGTTAAAAAATATCTTTATGAGAGTAGAAGGACCACATACTGAAGGGGAAGCAAACACAATTTCCTACATCTAACAAAGGCAGCAAAGTATTTCAATAGAATTCTTAGATCCATAAGGCAGTCAAAGACGTGACCGCAGCTGGGAAAGGCATGTCTAGACTGGCTTTCCATTTGCTAGCATGGATGGATGCTTGCTGTGTGCAGCAGTGCTGAGGTAATGAGGCAACGCATGTGAGCCCTGCAATTATAAACCAAAGTAGTGGGCAATGGAGCAGTCAGAAAACAGGCTAAAGAAAGTCCATCTTCTAACTGACAAGATCTGTTGCATACGTACAAAATTTTGCAAAACTGAACAGAGGTATGCAACTGCCGTTTCACAAGACGATGAATGTTTTGGCCAGATGGCCTGGGAGCCTTGACAAAGGGCCGTGCACACTCAATACCTTTATTTTGAAGGTATTTGCAGGCTTTTTGTTTGCATCACCTTTCATAATACATACAGTTCTTTCTTGGAGGCTGATAATGCTTTTTCTTACCTCGGTAGTTGCTTTTCCACTCTCAACTGTTACTATGTTCCCTCTTTTATCATTCCAAGGACCCTTTCCTTGATTTTTTTCTAATTTCTTCTGAGCTTCTTAAAGATATTACATCACATGGTGCCAGCTTCTTCACAGTATTTTTTGGCTAATGGGAGAAAGGTAGAGTTCAATCAAAAACTGTTGATCATGCCAAGTACGTGCTGCCTGGGCTGACAGATCCACCCTGTTTTCAGGATGAGTTTGCAGCCTGTGCTGGACCCCACGCTGGCAGCCACACTGCTGGCTCAGATGAGCATATGTAGACCTCAGTAACACCTCTGGAGGACTATGGGGGGACACAGGCACTACGTGACCCTGAACATATTTTTCTTGTACTTACGGGAGAAAATCCTGCTGTAGCAAGGTGTTGATCTTTTCAACCATTAAAAGACCTTCTTGACAACTTATTTTAAAATTATTCACAAATATATTTCTTCTATCCAAAGAGTTTGAGTTGTCAGGAAGGGAAAAAAGTCAACGCCACATCTCTGTGCAATGACGTGGCCAGGCACAGACCTCCAGTAGGAATGACAGATGGAAACAAACCACATGCTAACATTTGTTCACAAATCATTAGTAAATGCTTACAAGTAATAGATGCTCTCACAGAGACTGGCATTTGGGAGTGATGCACAAATGAAAAAAATAAAAAGAGCTAAATTCCCTGGCTAGTATTTTCATGACAAATAATTGAGTGTACCTCACATGTTCCTCTGCAGTCAGAAGTCAAAATGCAGCCGTGGCCAAAATCAGCCCTGGTTTAATTCAGTAACATTAGGGGTGGTTTGGGCCCATTATGGGTTTTACCCTGTTCCTCAAATACTTTGCTAGTGTTTGCAGTCAAAGACTATCAAAGATCCCTGGTGCAAACTGGCATTTCAAGAATTGAAGTGACCCGTGTCCTTTAGAAAATGTAGGCTGAATTTCCTGTTCGGTTGGTGATACAGTGTCATCACACAGCTATACTGTGTCTCTCTCTTTTATTGAGTAGTACTGTGTCTCTTCTTACTGTTTGAAGATCTCGTACACTTCCTGGTATAAAGTAGACCATCTAACAGATGTGTGCTTTGTGAGATGGACCCTGAGTGGGCATGAGGGCGGGGAAACACAGGATGGCTGAAATACCGAAAGGGGAAGGAAAGGCTGGAGACAACCCATTTCCTCTCTACGGGAGTAGGAGGGAGATAAATGCTTGGGAGTTTTCCAACACAACAGGTTTTCAGCAAAACATTTCAGCTTCAACAGAAAGACCTGATTCATTGAAATGGAAATGTTTTACAAAGAAACATCTTTTTCAGTAACCTTTCAGCAGAACTCAGGCAAGACGCCACCAAAATCCACCTGTTCACTCTGCCGATTCTGTTGGAGGGCTCGCCATGCTTGCCATGTGAATCATCAAAATCAGAAACTGCACAACTTCTGGACTCCCTGGCCAGCTAACCTGTGAGCTGCGCTACCCTCCTGTGCCACCTGCCCACATCACTGGTTTGGGAAGATGGAAGTTCACGTCTGCCCACAAGTCTTGTCTGTTCTGAGACTGCACAGCCTCAGAGCTTGTGAGGGGTGACCCCAGTCTCATCTGACCTCCCCTATTGTCAGCCATCTGTTTCTCTTGAAATTGGACTAAGGTATAAATGCGGGAAATTTTGTTCTAAAGAATCCAAATGATTGTGAATCCATCTGCCATTGCTGACAAGCTAGTCCAATTATGTTTATTATTCTTGCTGGGAACAGGAAATTATGCTAAAGCTGAGTTTGTCTTACTCTGTCTTTCAGTTCCTGGATCATATGACTTCATCTGTGGGAGAGAAAAGCTCCCTCTTTTCCAGAAGCACACATGCGAGATGCACTCAAACTCTGCTGAGCTAAGTCCGTATTATTTTCCCTATGACTAACATTAGATGAGCTAATCTATAGCTCACACTTACCCTTTGGCTGTCCTCCAGTACTTGGAAAGCCCCCTTTTTAAAAGAGTTTTAGACATTTAGAAAAGTGGTTCAAAGAACTCCTCAGCTGATTCATCCAAGGCACTTACATGCAAGTTACCCAGCTGTTGTTTTTTCTTGGCAGATATTCAACTATATCTTTCTCATTTGCAAATGGTAAACTTCTGATTGAAGGTACATCATCAGATGGGATGCATCCTTCTTGGGCATTCCTGATACAGAGAAGAAAGAGGCAATCAGTAGTTCTGTTTTATCTGCATCATTACATTTGCATTTTGGGTTTCTTGTCATCATGGATTGGTGCAACGCAACATCTCTACCAGACAACTGTAAAAGGTTTATGGACGCTGGTGCCTAGGCACAGATGATTTTTTAGGTTAGTGATTAACTCTTTCTTTGTCTGCCTGAATATTATATTACCCCGTGCTATGAAACAGGACCTTTGGGTTGAAATAAATCATTAGCCTCTGTTTTAGAAACACTTTGGCTGATTTAGTGATGTCTGGAGTGAGGTTATCTGCAATAATGCACTGTATGCAAACACTAGAAGAGAGACATGGCAAGAGAAAAATTCACCAAATACATGAAGAGAATTAATGTCGTGACCACACAACTTTTACTAAGGTTTCCATTTCTTCTCTTGAGAAAGTTGATGTTTGTTATTAAATTTTTAAACATCAGTTAACTTCTCTTTACAAGACATAACAGTAGCATGATCTTCCCCAGGGTATAGCAAGGGACAAAAGTTAAGGCTAGGAGATAAGCCTGTATCTTTGTCATGTCCAATCAGGAAATTATTTTTAAATTAAATAGAATCACAGATTCATTCAGGTTAGAAAAGACCCTTGGGATCATCAAGTCCAACCATTAACCCTACTCTAAAAAGTTCACCCCTAAACCATGTCCCTCAATACCACATCTAAACGACCCTTAAACACACCCGGGGATGGTAATTCAGCCACCTCCCTGGGCAGCCTATTCCAGTGTCTGACTACTCTTTCTGTGAAAATTTTTTCCCTAATGTCCAGTGTCAACCTACCCTGTTGCAGCTTGAATCCATTTCCTCTTGTTCCATCGCTAATTACCTGTGAGAAGAGACCAGCACCAACCGCTCTACCATGTCCTTTCAGGTAGTTGTGGACAGTGATGAGGTCTCCCCTTAGCCTCCTCTTCCTCAGACTAAACAGTCCCAGATCCTTCAATTGCTCTTCATAAGATTTATTAGATTCTTCAGGCCCTTCGCCAGCTTCTTTGCCCTCCTCTGCACTTGCTCCAGTGAGATGCAGGTGTTAGACACAGAATTTTACCTCGTTTCTATTCAAACTATAAGGAAGGAGCAAGCATGCCATGCTAAAGATAGTTCAAATGAGGAGGCGGTATACGATTCATTAAGAAAGTTGCTTCTGTACCTTCATCATCATATGACCTATAAAATCACAGAATACTGTTAAGAGTTAAGGTTTCTGTTTAACATGCCTTTGCTTACTTACGGGTTAACAAACTAGTCCGATTTCTTTAAAAAAAAAGAGAGCATCCTTGAGCTGAAGTGCCAACGACAGCTAAAACTTAAATAATTTCGATAAGCTCACCCTCTTGGCTGAAGAGGACGCAGCGGAAAGGAGCGGTGCCGGTGAAGCGGCGGTAGCCGGGGCTGCAGCTCCCTCCAGCGCCGGCACGGCGGCCTTTGCGGCGGGAGGGAGCGGGGCTCGGCTCAACCGGCAGCGCGCATGGCTGCGGCTGGGAGCGATTTATTCGCTCAGGGGCATGTTTGGTATCGTAGAAATTCCTAGATTTTGAGCTAAAAAGATATTAAATGTGGGGTCAGATTATGTATATGATGATTTGCTTGAGTGTCCTGGAAACTGATAGTGCAAACGGCATAGACAAAATTAATCTCATACGTTAGTTTGGGCAGGATTAAGAGCTGGATGTTGGAAGACTGTTGAGGATTTCACATCTTTAATGCAGTATGTGGCATTTCCTTTGTAATGTCTAAATGTCTCGGGCACAGTGCCGGCTCCCTCCAATATCTTGGTTAGCTAACCCTCATCATGTTTCCTGTTTATGGGTAAATTTTATATGTAGGAGAGATGTCTGAACAATTTACAGAGGAAGAAAGGCCTCTCGCAGACGTATGACAATAACTAAAATCAATTACTGCCCCGAACCACTGAATGGTGCTGTTCTAGCCAACGAATTGGCTCCTTTCTTGCCACACTTTTCAGGCTGGTTTGTAAAATAAACCAGCTCTGGTTTTAATCTGTTGCTACGTGCCTATGGGAATCCAAACCGGGGGAAGAGCCTCTCCCACAGTGCTAGTGGGGCTGTTCTTGCAGCAGAGCAAGTACTGAGGACAATTGTCCCCAAATCCTTTTCCTCACTTGCAGCCAGAGCTAGGCATGGATCCACCTGAGGATCTGTAGCACTGATGTGTCCCCAGCTCAGCACCTGGCTGAGCAGCAGCTGTTGGGTGCTGTGTCAAACAGGCAGGTACCTGGCTTCCCTGGCTCAGCCTTCCTTCTTCCAGGGCTGCTTTACTTTCCCTTCTTCTGTGCTCAGGGTAAGTTGTTTGAGAAAGTAATTTCAAAATGTGTCCCAAGACTTTCACCCCTTCCTCCTATAATAAACAGCAGCAGTTTCAAACCCAACTCTTCCATTTTCACGAGATTTTCTTAACCTCCCCGTACTGTATCAAATTTCCTCATGGATGCTGCTATAGACCCATTGGCTGCCTTTCAACAGCTTGCCTGGAGTAGCTGTGAGAGGGAGTAGAGATAAGGAATACCATGCTGTGCTATGGCAGCCACAGACCAACACCACAGAAGGGAGAGAAAAATCCCCAAAGATTTGGAAGAGAAACAAGACCCCAAGCTGTGTTATAGTGTCAGCATTGGTCCGTCACATGTACATACTGAAATTTTCACTATACCTCCGAGGAGCACACCTCAGGTTTCACAGCAGCTTTGGGGAAAGACGGCAGCTTCAGGACGTATCCTCAGTCAGCATGGACCAGAAGCTCCCTGCATGCCAGCAAGAGGCAGCAAGCATCACAACTCATAATTTTCCAGAAGCGCTTCTGAGATTGGATGAATGCCAAGGGCATCCCTGTGCTGTGCAACGTGGATGCTGTTGGAACACCCTGAAGGGCTGGCATGTGGCTGCAGACAGGGTGATCCAGTGCAGGTTGCAGTAGCATACTGCCCAACGGTCTTTAAAAAAAAAAAAAGCACAAATGTAAGTAAATAAGATCTAGCTGTGTTTTATGGATACTGGCTAGCTTCTTTTACAGAAATACTCATACTCATGCAAAACTCCTTCCTTCCTAAACAGTGTCTGTTCTAGTAAAATTTCCTTGTCCAACATGAAGCACAAAAATCTCCCCTCAGTATGTGTGGAACAAAAGGAGTGATGCAAACACAAGCAATGTAATGGTGACTGAATTTACTGAATAAATTAACAAATAATGCTGATTTGCTTCCGTTGTCTTCAGAGGAAATGTTCACCAAGTTGTTAATATCCACATTTTCTGCCCTTGCCCCACACAGAATCCCTATATTAAAAAAAAAAAAAAAAAAAAAGGCAATACAGCACAGCATTTGACTCTGGTGGTAGAAACTTTATAAAAGCAAAGCACTGGTGTAGATAATAAGACTGATACACTTGAAATCTTCCTGTATATTTCTCTTTTAACAAATGTTTTCTCTTTGTACTTTTCCTGCACTTATTCTCCTTAACAAAAACCTGACATTTTTCTCAAAGATCTTCACCTCTATGTAATCTTAAATAAGGTCTCACTCACTGGAGTTTCTGACACATGTAGTAGAGAATCCTGTAGTTAAAAAAACACTTTTCATGTATAAATAAGAGATATTAAAACAAATAGCTGTACCAGGTTCCTGTATAAATTATTACAATTCTCTATACTGAAAACTCCATCTACTAAAAAAAAAATCTGGAAGTGTTTTTCTTGAAACTGTCATCAGCTGCTGATTTTATTGGCCAGTGCTGGTGCTGTGTGTGGGACACCACTTTCATTTTCAGTCTGAAAAAGTAGGCTCATCCCAATCTTCCACACCACACTGCTCCATCTGACCTCTCTGGAAAAAGAAAAGAGGCAAAGGAAACCTCTTCCAGAGCTTCCTGAGAACCCTCTGTCCAGCAGAAAAGGCAATAAGATTTGTGTAGATCCTCCCTGTGCCACAAAGCCTGGATGGGGGCAAGCAGGGGAGCCTGCTCCAGCAGGGTGTGGAGGGGAACCAAGCAAGGATGGTCCTTCTCCCTCTGAGGGGCTGAGCTGGTGGCAGGAGAACAAGGGAACCAGCTATGTTTCTAGCACAGTCTCCACAATTTTCAGCTGATATTGCAGAATTTACTGTTATTTAGCATGGAGGTGTCCGATTTGCTGGAGAGCACTGCGGGAGTACAGGCTCCTTCCCAAGACAGTGGTGCCAAGTTATAATGTCATTTGTATTCAGCCAAGTCGTTCTATTTATAATAACCTTTCAGGTGACCCAGTCGTATACTTGGTAAAGCTCTTCTAAAGAAGGAGATTATTTTCTATCTTTCCAGGGTATGAAGTAATGTACTATATAAGTACTGCAGCTTAACTACTGTCTATTTTGAACGTCAGTTAGGATCAGGTAGTTTATACGCTCCTGATTTTTCACAGGTTTTACTCAGGACTTTTCAAATTTGCACCAAGCTGAAACTTGGCATGTAAGCTGTCAGCAGAGATGCTAGTTTTATTCCAAAAATAGAGCATGTTAAAGCTTTTAAAGATGTCAAATGGCTTATTTATGCAGTGGTTACAGATGCTTTAATTTTCTGTCTCTTTCAACTAGACAGAAGCTTACTGTATCACCTCCCTGCCTCCTCCACTATTCAACATTGTAGTCCTGAGCGGTGAGGAACAAGAAGACAAGTAATTGCACTGGAGTAGTAATCCAAGGACAGTGTGCCCTGAAAACAGGCAGAGTAACAATCATTTCTGGAGAAATAAACTCTCACTACAGAATCACCATAAGGAGGAAAACATGAGAAAATACCTGAAGTGAATACATTACCCAAAATGATGACAGTGAAAGGGAAGACAAAATTCTCAGCACTGTGGAGGGTTCCTAATGCTCCCATTTAGACAAGGAAAACCTCCTCCCAGTGATTACTGTGACTTTGTTTTCCTCTGCTGTAATTACTGCAGAAGATAGTCCTACATCCACCATGAGATTTATTGAGTACATATATTAAAGTCTAAGGCGCCACAATTTAGAAAACTTATAATAGTATAGCTCACATTCAATGATCTACAATGCTGTTAGAATGGTAAAAAACTGCCCCTCATGTAATAAACCCAACTACATCCACAGGTGAGCCCGCTGGCTCCATTTTGCACAGGCAAAAGAAATATGCTCTGAAGTTAATAACTCTGAGTTCTGGTAGACTAGCAAATAAAAACTAGATGATTACGAAACAGGACATTTCATGGAATGATAGAATCATTAAGGTTGGAAAAGACCTTCAAGATCATCAAGTCCAACCATCTACTAAACATTATCATGACCACTAAACCATGTCCTGAAGTGCCAAATATACATGTTTTTTGAACACCTCCAGGGATGGTGATTCCACCACCTCCCTGGGCAGCCTGTTCCAATGCCTCACCACTCTCTCAGTAAAGAAATTTTCCTAATATCCAACCTAAACCTCCCCTGGCATAACTTAAGCAAATTTCTTCTTCTCCTATCACTAGTTACCTGGGAGAAGAGACCAACACCCACCTCACTACAATCCCCCTTCTAGTAGCTGTAGAGAGCAAGAAGGTCTCTCAGTCTTCACTTCTCCAGACTAAACAACTCCAGTTCCCTCAGCCTCTCCTCATGAGACATTTCCTCTAGACCCTTTACCAGCTTCACTGCCCTTCTCTGAACTGGCTCCAGCACCTCGATGTCTTTTTCATACTGCAGCGCCCAGAACCGAACACAGTACTCAAACTGCGGCCTCACCCATGCCAAGCACAGGGGCACGATCACTTCTCTACTCCTGCTGGACACACTGTTTTTGATCCAGGCCAGGAAGCCATTGGACTTCTTGGCCACCTCGGCACACCGCTGCCTCATCTTCAGCTGGGTGTCCACCAGCACCCCCAGGTCCTTTTCTGCCAGGCAGCTTTTCAGCCACTTGTCCCCAAGCCTGTAGCGTTGCCTGGGGTTGTTGTAACTGAAGTGCAGGACCTGACACCTGGCCTTGTTAAACCTCAGTTTCATGCAGAATGTCCAGCCAACACTGCAGGAGAGGGCAGATCAATGTAAACATGACATACACCCCATTCTCTTTCATTTGTTAATACCCTGGAAGACAGGACAGGAGAGATAAAGCCAGAGAGGTCCTGCCTAGTCAGACACCTGTCTCCAGCACAAGTTTCTGTTTGTAACAAAGGGAGGCATAATACACACAATTATTTGCAAGCATGTTTAAATGTAAATCAAAAGTGTCCCATACGATATATAGGTTTATATTATTTTTTCTAAGTTTTAAGAATACTTACAGGATACAAAGGTGGTGATGAGATTTCAATTGAAATTACTCATTTAAATATAATTTTCAAATTTACAGCTTTATTTTTTCCAGTGATCATTTGTGCCAATACAAGTTAATGTGCATGACTGCTCTTTTCTACCCCTCTCAGGAAGGCATGATCCATCTATTTATAAACTGAAGAGAATTTGCCACAATGGTTAAAGACAAATATTTTTAAGTTTAGATGCTTTCATTCCACTCAATCCAACCAGACCCAAATATGAATAAAGACCTGTCACAAGATTAGAAGCTTGAAGCATTTGCTAATACATAGTACAATATATTGACTACTCTATCTTTTTTTTTTTTTTCTCCGAAGAATGGTAGAATTTCAGCATTCAATGGCTATACCTCTTCTTAGATGTTTTAGAGGAGAAGAAGTTACTGATTAAAATTTACTCCATATAATGTTCAGCTGTATCAAAATAGATAATGAAACCATACCAAGCTTTATCTAGCAGCCAAGGTTTAACAACACACACCTACAGTACTCATGACGTGTAAACCTTTTCGTTCTTCCTGTCAGAATGAAGCAATGTGAAGAACCTGAGCTAAATTCTTCGGGTTTCAGACAGCTGTGGATG
Source organism: Ceryle rudis (assembly GCA_033439905.1). Classification (NCBI taxonomy): domain Eukaryota; kingdom Metazoa; phylum Chordata; class Aves; order Coraciiformes; family Cerylidae; genus Ceryle; species Ceryle rudis. The sequence goes on from JAAGNO010024183.1 coordinate 12,042, forward strand.
AGAACTATTTTGTGGTCAGGATTTGAAATCATGCCAGCAGGAGCTTTCTCTTCAAACAGATGCTCCAGTATACTATTAGGAAGGTCATATATCTCACATTGTCATCTGATCAGAACCTGGTCAGAAGTCTCTTCCCCTCCTGCTACAGCTGTCTGTGTGAAAGAACAAACGTATTTTGTGGTCATTGTGTGCTCTGTGAATTATTTCTCATAAAGCTTATACATAGAAAAATCAGGGATCCATTTTTTTAACTCTACAAACCTGGAGATTGAACTAAATCATCTTTGATAAAAAAACCCAACCTCAGTGTGGTAAAAATCGGAATTTTCATAATTTCAAAATGTTAAATTCATTTTACAAAATAAAACAAATAGAAAAACTCAAACCCACAAGGAATTATTCTTTATCAACCCTTTCATTTTGTAAAAATCAATAAAAATTTAGAGATTTCTTTTTTTTTTTTTTTTTTTTTTTCTGCCACTATGCATAAAAATGAGACAGCCCAGAAAGATCCAGGCAGAAGAATCCATGTGTGTGTCAATGTCTGTCTAGATCACCTCTTGGACTTGCATGAAGGTGGGGATCTTCACATCGTACACCATCTGCCACTGCTGTGTGGGCATAAACGGGTGTTTCTTTAACACTGCACCCTCCTTTGAGAGAGCCTTCAGGAAGCCTAGGCGCAGGTTAGGGAGGAGCACAGAGTGGTCCTGGTGTCTGGCACTCACACTCTCAGAGGCTGGCATAGCTCTCCAGGGCACTCAGTTCAGTCCAGAGCTCCAGGTGTGTTGTCTGTGTTTGCTGTGTGTGCTCCAGGTGGTGTGCAGCAGCAGCTCCATGCTTCTCCAGGAGCTGAGCCATCAGAGGGAATAGGCCAGAGGAGCACATCACAGGTATCACAAGGTGTTAGGGGGAAGATCACAGGTATCACAAAAAAGCATCTTGAACAGATGCTTTTTGTATCTCCTCAACCTCCATGAACCTCAGGTCACATTGTAAATTTCCATTCAGGAAACACCATGGTTGATGCCAGAGCTTTCTAGCTCCCAGGGGTTTCTTCTTTAACTATCTTCAAGTGAGATAAATAGAAGCTGCATTTTTTGATTTTTGGTAGGTTACTTATGCTGTTGATAGTCAGCCGTGGCTGTAGTTTCATGAATGCTTTTATGCAGTATAAACCAGTTCTGGTGTTGAAAGAAGCTGTCCACCCTCCTGCTACTTGCTGCCATCCCACCATTCCCCTGCCCTATTATTTGTAGGAGTGTTTTGTGTGGTCATGTAGAGTTGCTTATCCTTAAACCAGGGAAAAAACAAGAAAGGTTGGCAAATCATACATGAAAAGATGCTGAGGGCCAGCAGCAGGGCCTAGGCTCAGCAGTGGCTCAGTGCAATGCCTGAAGGTCAGGCACCAGCTCCAAGGCTGGTACACAGCATGGTGCTGTAGGCACTGTACAGGAAAGGTTGATTAAACCAGCCCCTGGGGGAGACTCAGACAAGCCTGGCATTCAGAGCCCAAATTCACTTCTAGTGCCTGGCTGCCCACACCACAGAAGGGGAATGTGCACATAGGTCATATTTTGCAAGAACTGTCCAAAAAAGGTACAGTGAATATTTTTTCCTTGTGGTGTGATTTGACACATGACATACCACAGCAACCTTCCAGGGCCAAGAATGTGATCCTTGTGTCTATCTGATATAATTAAGGATGTATGACTTAAGTACCAGCTCATGGCAGTGGTCTGAAGCAATACCATTGGTCTGAGATACAACATTGTGGTTTTGCTTCCCATCTAGGGAATTGCAATATGTGCTAAAAATACTGTTGAGCTCATGCTAATGCAGAGTATTATCACATGCAGAGGGGGGAAATGGAATCTCAGTCCCAGTGGAAGTCACCACAGAAGAGGGAAAACATAGCATTGAACATTTAAAGGTAAGCCTTTTTGTGTTGCTAGCAAGATAATCTGGGACTGAGTTGACATGCTTTATCCCTCTCTCCACTCTGCCCCTTGCAGCATGAGAAATCATCTGTTTAGAAGTGAGTCATAGGTAAATAAGACACATACAGGTAAGCATTTGCACCATATTAACTATCAGTTTTCTGACAGCTATCAATGTAGCTACTGAAGACATTTTCCTCCCTGTGTTTTGTCTTGGGAAGATGCATTTTATTTTTAGCTTTATTTAACGTCACTGATCTCTAGGAAAACACGAGAGGTGATGTACAAGGACCATAGTGACTCATCCTCCCCTCGAAACCCTCTCTGTGCCCTGACTCTGCTATCACAACTCTGGGTGGCACACAATGACTGTTATTTAAAAGAGCAGCCAGAAGAGAAGAGTTGTTCTGACAGCCGTTTCAGAAAAAGTACCCATAACTGTGTTTGAAATCATGGTTATAGACAGCAGCATCTGCTCAATTATTTAAATTGATACATCCAGGTTCTACAATCATATAATCAGAAGAGAGGGAACAGATTATACACAGAGTTACTTGTGAAGGACAATATAGTAATAAGCAAAGTGTTCTGGATAAGTAACAAATTAACCTAAGTGATTAGATTTCAGCCTTAGATAGCTGCAGAGCCAAGTCTTGCCCATTTTACCCATATGATTAGTTTCATTAATAACAATCTGCTTCTTAGTAAATTGACAGTTATAATAGAAACAATTAAACTCACTCCTATGTGTCTCTACGTTATGCGTTTTAATAATTCTAGTCATAACCATTAAAACTTGTGCTTTTATACTCCCATGTTGCAAAATAATCTTCATGTTACTGTTAAACCACTCAATCTCCCTTTTCTGTCTGCCAACATAGTATCCACAGAAGAGGTAGAGAAAAAGTAAATACAACCAGAACAAGTGCAATGACGCAACCATCTGCTCACTCTGCCCACAGGAGCAACACAGTACCTCAGGGCCATGAGCATGGATCCGGAAAGTGAGACTGAGTGAATTCCATGCCAAAATGTTGACAACATCTGATATGTGCGGGGGGTGCTGAGCACAGAGAATTGTGTGTCTTGCTGAACATAATACTATGCAAACACCAGCAGGGTTAGATTTGAACACAGTAATGATTTATTTGCTATAAAAACAGATGTGCCTTATAATTGCATCTAAAAGGTGCACTCTGAAAATTAACAATCCAAAACCTGTAAAAAGATAAAGGTTTTGCAAAGTTAACAATTTGGAAAAGTTACTCTCCATTTTGTTATACTGTAAGTACCAATTTTAGTAAAATACTGAGTGGCATCTGCGAGGTCTTTCAAAATATTTTGTCACATCTATAATGACTCTATGCTACGAGGCTAAAGAAGTGGACATGCATATATTGGCTTAGAGCAGCAAGTTTTATTTAAAAAGATTTGTTTGTGTATTTTCTTGTACACTATTCATGAAGTACTTCAGGCTATTCAGGAGGAGAGCTAGCTAAAAATCATGATGTTTAATATGCATGGGTAGAACACATTCTGTGAAAACAAATTGGCACAATTTTGTATGAAGTTGTGGGTAACTTCTCTTTCCTGGGCAATGGCATATTTAGGATGTGTCTGGCAGTTTTTTATTCTGCCCCCAAGAAGAGACGCTCCAGAAAACTCCCTTTCTGCCCATTCCTAGGAGCATTACCAAGAGAGTGACTGGCACAACAGTGCAGCGGCTCTGGAAAAAAGAGATTTCACATTATTGCCCTGATGAAAGGGGGAAAGTGAGGTAAAACGATACTAATTTGGATTTTTATCAACACTTCCAAGAATCACACTTGAGTAGCTAGCTGTGTACAGGCATTATTCTTCCCAGTTTCTGGAGATCCTAAATCTGTCGTGCTGAAGTTGTACAGAACTAGAATAAAAAGGCAAGCCCAAAGCAAGCAGGTAATCTATGTGATACAACAACTAATAAATGAGTGCTAACAGATGGAAATAAGGAAATACTTCTGTTATAGGTTGCTCAGTGATCTGAGGAATTGATATGCAGAGAAGGTGTGCAGAAGTAAAAAACTTCCTGTTTTCTAGCAAAGAGAGACTCTTTCCAGATAGAAGAATTTAGTCATCTTTTTACTTAGTATCTTTTTACAGTCTAGTTGGAAATTTCTTGACACAGACAGGTATTTAGGGAGTTTGAAGAATTTCATCTTGTATTTCATGCATGTTTGATGAACTATTATGGAACCCTCTTGGATGGCCACAAAGTTGTGATCTCTGTATTAAGGAGAGACCCTTAAACCGTAGGGGTCTATCTTAAGGCTGAATTTAGTCCCACTAGAGTTCATCATTGTACACTATAGTGGTGCTCTGCACCCAGAAATCCATCACCTCTGGCTCATATATAGATTTATCAAGAGAATGAGCCAGAGAATAACCTGCTACTAGTGTCCATAGGTCAGGACAAACGCATCCCAAGCAAGAAAAAACGTCTCTTGGGTCTTTGTATTGCACCAAGGACAGTCTCAGTCCAAATTGGAGCCCTGCAGTACAAGTAAGACATTAATGGTAACAGACTGCTGTGCAATTGAAAGGACAGGTCAAGGACACAAGATGTCCTTGACACAGTAGTTTTCCATTTGCTCATGATGCAAATGTCTCCAGTGACTATCTGACTGATCTCTTGGCTTGTTCTAGTCTTGTGGGCAAAACATTGACTGTGATGAACTCAGGGTTCATGTGAGCTCAGCTCACATGGCAAGTCAGAGTCCAGAATCAGTCTGTGGGAGTAACTCCCCTGATGGCTCTTCCTTAAGAAGAGTTGTAGTGCTGTGCCCTTTACTCTCTGCTGTATAAACTTTGGCCTGTTTAAGAAATTCTGCTTAAAATTGCTCAGCATAGTAGAGTTTCTTCTGAAAGATGACTGAAAAAGGAGAGAAGTGAGTGATAGGAACTGAAGCCAAACTATAAGTGGTGTGAACCTTGTTTTCCTTTTCACAGTAAAATTAAATGTATGTGTTCTAATTTGAAATGACAGGATGCTTTTGAAATATATATAAACCATTTCATTTCAGTAATAAGAAATGCTGAAAATCTTTTTTTGCTACCTAGCAGACATGTGGATGACATTGGCTGGCAGCCTGTTACAACACTGTAGTACAAAGGGAATTTTTTTTTTCAAACTTAGCCAAAGTTGTTGTGTTTTTTTGTTTGTTTTTTTTTTTTTTTTTCAGTTGAGATCTTACTCCTATAAAGCCAGTCAACTGAGAAGAATTTCTCATACTTCTGGTGGTAATAAATCTTCCAGAACGCTATTAATCAACACCTTAGGCAGTGTTCTTGGTTTGTATTACTCTATACCCCACAATACAAATTGCTGAAATGGGAGAAAGGGCTTAGGTACACATTTCAAACATTTCCTTTCTAGTTTTGATCAGCATCATACAACTACATGAGAGAAATAGCAAGGGATTCATCAGTAATATAATCAGTAAGCTACATTTCAGATTTTAAGTTAAAAAAAAAAATCCAAAGCCAGAACAACTCTTCCTTCCTCGCTGCTCCTCCTTATTCCTATCTAACTGTTCAACAGACTTTGTGAGAAGTCTTGGAACAATTTCCTGTTTCAACACTTCTTATTTAAATGACTTACTAGAAATGAATATTTCATGGCATATCGGGACTCTGTTCTTCAAAGCTTCATCTCTTTAGTGCTAATCATTTCAACAAGACTCATACTAAAGGCAAATCCTGTCACTTCTCTATATTGTCTGCATTAACACTATGAAACTACCTTCATATGACAGTTAAAGTTCTTGTTTCTGGTTGTTTCCTCATTTTCACTTTTTAATGTCTCACACAAAGAAGTGACACAGTTTGAAGAGGTGCAGGTTTGGAAACCCTGCAGTTAGTTAACCAGCTATGGCCTCATTAGTGAAAAAAAGTAAGATTGCTAAAATTTAACCCTTACTTCTCTTTCTCTTCAAGCCAAAGCCACCTTTGATTTCTATACAGGAAATTCCCATTGCAGTATCTATAAACAAAGTAATGTTTAAACCTCCAGGTCGGTTTCAAATAGTATGCATTGCCTAAGCAAGGAAGCAAGATCTGCTTAGACACACGTTTGGAGTTAAGAAACTTACGAGTTTCCATTATACCTTACTTCTGTTGTAAAAAAAACCCCACAAATACAACAATGACAATCAACCCTCCACCTGTATTCCTTTCACAATCTGATGGGCACAGAGGTAATAAAATAACCTGTCAAACCCAACACTTATGTCATTTGATCAAATGGAAAGACACCCAGTACAAAGCTGGAAATCTTTTCCATGTACCTTGGCCAAGGTCAAGGCAATCCAGTGTACAACCTGTTCCCTGGGGTGTCAGTGTTTCAGACACACTTTCAGAGGCTCTTGCCACAGTTCTATCATGCACTGTACACACCAAGGAAAACAAGTCTAAGACAAAGTCCAGGCTTTTCATCTCACCCTTTGAAGTTCTCTCTTGTTCTGAGACATAAATGTCAAGGTGTAGTCTTTTAATTTTGAATAGAAGAAACTAACTCTGATATACTGCTTTGAGTAACCTTGGTTTGTACAGATAAGAGGGACTAACTATGAGCTAAGCGGGAACAGAGAGGAGTCTCCAGAGATAAGCCAGATCATGCCAGTTCTGCGGTTGCCAGCTCAGCAGAGCCTTGCATTCAGAGCCAAAGGTAAAAAATACACTGCGAGGAAGACTGTGGGCCTTCCCCCAGAAGACCCCAGTCCATGACCACCAGACAACAGTGCGCAGGCGTCAGTGGGAGGAGATTTATGATGAGTTCCAAGAAATAATTATAATAATCCCACCTATTCCTGGAATTAATTGCAATAACCTCTCCTTTGCCAATGAATATGTATATTTCTCATTATAAATAATTGCTTGCTTTGAAGTACGGCACACAAGTTCAGAGGAGTGATCCCCCTTGTGCCTGGCGCTGTAATAAACATGCCTACTTTACAACCTATCACGGGTTGTAGAGTTTGATTTCTCACATCAGTTCCTCTACTCACAATCAACATTCAGCAGCCCATCTCTCATTAGCCACAATTAGGAAAGAGAGTCTTTCTTTGTCCTGGCTTCTGCTCAGCTCTCAAAGTCTAGCTGAGCATGCAGGTGGACCCTCATATTGAGAATTCAAATAGCAAAAGCCACTGGAAATGACCTACCAGAGAGCAGCACAGGGGCTTATGGTGGCATTCTGCCTGCCACTTGCTGGTATAATCCTCCAGGTGAGAGCATTAAGGGCTGACGGTTGCTCTGTGTTGCCAGAGCAGCATAAAGTAAGACCAGTGCAGCCAAAGACTTGTGAATGGTTTGAGCAACAGTATCAATAATTTCTCCAGACTACTCTTTTGTGTCACTGAGCATCCTGAAGCTGTGGAAACCTCAAAGGAGGAAAGAGACAGAGTTTCATACTCACACAGTTTATCTTCCAATCTCTGAGCTGAATGGCCTAGATGAATTTTGACTTTCTAAAATCGGTATTCACAAGGAACATATTTCACAGCTTCAAATTCTCAAGACAGCTTTTCCCTCAATACCTACATATGACCTTTACTCATCCAAACTGTTTTCTGATGGAGAACTAGAAGGATTTTCATGCCCTAACCTGTTCCCACAGCCAGTACCCCTGGTGCCTAGCATCCCCAGTCACAGTAATCAGACCTATGAAACTAACAATTCAATTCCACCTTCATGAAGTGCAGATTTCTGTAAGGATGGAGTTAGCATCACAAAACAGCCTGCTGTTTGTTCAGGCCCTATAACTTTTGAGAACTTTATTAGTTTTAGATATGGATCTTACTAACTCCCATTCCTTGACTATTACGAGTGACTTTGGCCTCTTAAACATTTAATAAACACAATGAAACAATAAACTAGCTGAAATTAAAAGAAATATTGTGCAATTAGCTCTACATTTAAACTGAGCTCTTACTGTATTATTAAGCAAACACAAGGGTAAATGCTTGTATGGTGGTTCTTCTGAAAGAGCAAAACATGTAGGACATTTTGGGTGCACATGGTGTGAGTGGGATTAAGTATTATAAAGAAAAACGTCTTATGACACTGCAGATGAAAAAAAAGGCATAATGTTTTCCATTTGCCCATAGAAGCTATTGGAACAGTTTCTGCAACAAAGCTGAAATGGTATTTGTCAGATAGACATTGGGGCGCAAACTTTGTGTTGGCGTGTCTGAAGCATCCTGGCATGCATAGATGATCTTTGAATGCCAAAGACTGCTCCTCTGTTTTACATCAGAAAACATTTGCAGTAGTCCTACAGCATTTGACAGCATTGTTTATGACTGAGAGCCAGACTACAATATCTATGTTCACAGCTATTTACCCTATTCCTTTCCAAACTTTCCTCCCTTCTATCCGACTTCTGTTGGGCTTATGACCATATAAACTACACAAACAATTGTACTTCTATCAGGCTCGTCACCCTGTTGGAACTGCCAGAATCTTACTGGGCTGATAAACTGCAGTTTGATAGCTGCTGCCAGACCTAACAAGGATATCCACTGATGTCAGTGAAGCTATTTGTGAAGCAAGGCACCACTTGAAGGAAATAAGGGTATGTCACAGTTAATCTGCTTACTAAAGGAGCAACAACAGACAGAAATAGTAAAAAGTCTTTTTGTATGGTTAAAGACTTATTTCTGGATTGAAAAAATACAGGAAAATAGGAAACTTCAATATATTAATTTAATAAAGACTAATGAAAATTATTCTTCACATGAAAGCTGAAGCACAACAATGAAAAAGTATATATTCCAGCAGAAAATCCTTCACTATTTACCTCCTTCTGTTTATACAATCATAGTTTAAGCTAAGCTCATCGTAAAACTTAAATGAACTGGGAAAGAGAACATTCTGTTTTGCAGTTGTTAAAAACAATTGAATAGGATGTTAAGTTCACCATTGGTTTTGGCAGAAAGTCCTTGCTCCTTTAAATGTCTATGCACACGCTTTCTACTCTTTTGTAACAAGGACTTAAAACCATTAATTTGGCTTAGTTTTCATGGGAATGATGTAATCTGGACAATGTGGAGAGCAGCGTTTGAAAGACATTGCTTGCAAGGTTGTGCTGGGAGACAGCAGTACTTTGACCTGACAAACACCTGAAACGTGCACTCACTCTGGGGAAGACATAACAGGAAATAAGGTGATATTGGTCACTCAGCTGAAGCTACAAAGTCTTGCCCAGCCCATGGCTGAGTTTTTGGGCAGGCAAAGTGTATACCACTGTTGTACACCAACAGAAACCTCATGATAGCTCTCTTACTGAACCGAAATAATTTTCACTTCATCAGCAGTACTTAGCAAACAAATTTGCTTCACTGAATTTTCATTAATCACATTCTAACTCAAGTAATTCTCACTTCAGTGAAACTAGAAAAAGAAATATTCTAAAAGCATGAGCAACTGATAAGATGTGAATAAAATGACTTCTGTGTATATGGCTATTATAAATGTGACTTCTTTTTTAAACAAGGAGTACTGTAAACAAATCCAGTTTATTAACTGAAATTGGCTGGATTACATTTTGGAAATAAGATACACATGTTGGCAATTACTCTACTTCACTACAGTTAAGCCTTTAAAAAGCGTGTTCATGTGTTTTGGCCCTGTGTCTGGGGCTAAACTATAGCAGTTGGTCCATCACCAAATGACCCCTCCCTGGCCAAGAAGGGCATTGAGAAAAGGAGAGGAGATCCATGGGTTGAAATGAAAAAACAGAGTTAGCAAACCAGCAAAACTAATATTAATTCCAATATAAAATATACAAAGTTATACTCAGCCCAGTGAACATACAGCAGTCACAATAAACAGGAAAGTGGAACTCAGGAACAGAATTATAAGCAAACCTCTCCAGGGATGAGGTGGAGCAGAAGGAGCCCCTGTACTTACCATACCTTGCCCTTTATAATGAGCATGGCATTTATGGTCTGGGATACACCTGCGAGACAACCCGGGTCAGCTGCCCTGGCTTTTGCCTCTCCCAGCTTAAGCTCTTGGCTGACTTGAAACTGCTAATGTCCTGTACATGATTCTATCCCAGCAAAACCAGGACATCATGCTTGCTTATAGCCTGTGTTGCTCAAGAGATGAGACCAAGAGATACATGGCCTAGTTCAACTAGGAGAAGAGGTGTATCAGTGCTCTGTTTTATTAGGGCTATTTTATCTTGCAGGATGGTTGTTCTTATCTCCGGGTATTTAAACTGGTGACAAAATAGACCTTCCCCACTTCTCATAGGTGTTATTTGGACACTTAAACTGTCAGGCCCTTAGGTACTAGCTGACAAAGAAAGGTAGATTATTTTTCTGTTGTTTTTTAGCTTTAAGAGAAAAAGTCTCTTTCTTTTGTATAAATAAAGAGCGAAATCTTCTGAACAACAGCAGCCTGGCATTCAAGTAACTCGTGGGATGTCCAAGGCAAATTCTCTTCCCTGTCAGGCAGAGCCCTTGATTTTCCCTGGGTCTGCTGCCTCACTGGTGCATGAGCCTCAAGCATTAGGCTGCTGGCCATTCTGGAGCAAGTCGCTCTAAGAGTGTGAGCCTTCTCTTTCTGACACGCAACAAAAATGTGTTTTAAGCACTTCACATGTCTTGAGAGACCTCTGTGCTGGGATGCACTGGATAAAGTGAAGGGGACAAGTTAAATCCCATGGAAAGGAGCAGTGATACCAATCAGAACCAGAGCACCATATTCAGCCCAAATAAGTGATTGTTGTAGCACAGTTTGGACAGATGGCTGGCAAAACCATCCAGAGGCTAATCAAAGATTACATTCATGTGATGTCCCACTTCCCCATGTTAAGGAAATGCATGTTAATCCTGGCACTGATCCAGCACTGGGCTATGACATTAGAAGGACATAGGCAGCAAGTAGGAACATGTCTGCAGAGATCGTTATGGATGATTATTCACTCTCACAATGCAAGGACTTTGTGTAGCAGATATAGAAAAAAAAGAAGATGAAACCTAGGCCCTGAATCCCTGATTTAAGCCCATGATAATTTCCAACACATCCAAAAATGATGACAAAGTGTTTTGCAGACATTATTAGAGCAATAATTTTGGATGCTGCTAGTCCCATGCTAGCATAGCTAGCATGGAGGCAGGAGATGGACCTTACCTCTCCCTTCCTGTCGTGCAGCCTAGAAAACCAATGAAGTATCACAATAGATATGAACAACAGCATGAATGAATCTCCTTATCTAATTAACTCCAGTATTGGTGACTCAGAGTTAAATGAGTTATAAAGACACAAAGTTAAAATGTCAAGTTTAAAGCTAGAGGAACTAACCCTTAGCTAAAATTCTCATGCAGCAGCTCCACAAATAGAGAAGTGCCGCAGTTCAAGCATTATTTGCTTCAAACCAAATTTACCACATTTACAGCATGAAAGATCCCCCCTGTGAAGGAGCTATGTCAGTCCTGTTCCTCCTTCCAGCACAGCAGAGACAAAGATGGCCAGCTGATAGGTTACCTTAGTGTAATGCACTTCAGGCTTCATCAAGGGTGTAGCAAGACATCACTTTCCAAGCAAAGCCTGGGATAAAATTACATCAGATGCCATACCAGTCTCCAGCTGCCCTGAGCAGGCCAGTAACATAGGAAAACTTTTTTTCCCTGTCTTATGTTACAGCATACCCCCAGAAAACCTCAGATTATTTTGGGGTTTGGTGGTGATTCTAATGTCACTTTTTAACATTAAATAATTTATCATTTGCTAAAGAAATAGAGTTAAAATTTAGAATATCATAAATCTTATCAGAAAAAATATGTTCAGATTACATGAGACGGAAGTATGCTCTGAAAACTCTCTAAAGGATCTTAAAAATGCAGTAGGGAGAGAGAGATGCCATCCACTTAGCCTTCTAGTCCTACTCACCATCATTATTACACTAAGTAGCAAAATAATCAGTTTAGGAGGGCTCAGAAAACATGGGGGAAAAACTGAGAGAAGGACCCAGAAAAGTACTCCCTCATCTCTGTGTTTAATTTCTTTCTACAAAGCCAAATATTGTTTTCTTGTCTTTGTAAAATGAAAGGAAGCCCTGCTCTGTGTTGATCTTTTTATACCAGCTGTCTGTTCAGACAAGCAGAAAATTTCACAGCTATCCTTTTTTATACTGTAAAGCCAAATAAATGGTTGAGGTGGTATTTATTTCTGGGAAGAGTGGTAGATGAGTTTCTGCTCTGCCTCTGCATTTGTGGCCGTTAATTGGTGACAGCAGTTAAAAGTTATTGCCTTGTAAATTGTTTTCATTACCAGACTAGTTCATGTGTTGGAGGGAGGCAAAGGTGAGCAGGGCCATGGCGATCAGTGGATTTCTCAGGTTGGCAGCCAACACTATCACTATTGCTGTTATGTTCTTTCTTCCTGTGATGGATGTGCACTGGAGCACAGCTCCACCAGCCTTTGCAGCATGGGTAGTGGCACGCATCTCATCTCACAGCAGCTCCAAAGAGCTGGTGTGACTTTCTCTACTTTCATGAGTTCACATCTTTGCTGCATGTTAGGCTAAGCCGCAAGCCGGCTAATGGATTTATCATCCACCTGCAGAGGATTAGATGGACATCACTGGGCTAAGGTTTCAGAGCAAGCATGGGCAGCTCATGGTGGCAGTGGCTCTCTGGCTTGTAGTGGCTGAACTGTAGGGTCCCATGGCTGCAGCAAAGATCAGACTGCATTTATGCACCCAGGTTCTACAGAAGAGCCATCAGTCACCATTTGGACACAGGGGACTCAGATGGGTTTTGGCAGTTGGATCCAATCCCCATATACATTACAGTCTAGATGGGACCAGACTGTGACCAAAATGTTACAAGTCAGGGATGGAGACCTGGGGAACTGCTCCTGAAACAGAGACCCTCCATCACAGCAAACCCTACACCAAGAACTGCAGCAGTTCAAGGAAAGAAACAAAAATTTTACTACCTATAAGGTGTTAGTTCTGTGGTTCATACAGTAGAAAAGTATTAGTAAGAGCAAACTGGTCTCTTGCTCTCAGATGTAAAATTTGCAAAGCTGTGAAGCCAGGAGTCTGATACTGTAGAAATTACATCAGAGATGAACACCACCAAAACTGGTTTTAACTGGCCATTCCAGAGGTGTTTCCAAATTTGAAAGCGTTTGTTTAGGGAAGTCTGTTAAGTTGCCATGTGGCAATAAGGTTACACAAAATAGAATTTACAGAATTTGACTGTTTAGTATAAAGATTAACAGATCGTATGATTATCTTATGCTAAATACCTCTTTTTTTTATTCAGGGACTCTTAGATTTTAACTTTTGTATTTTCTAATGCTTGACTTCCATTATTATAGGAATTATATTACTGTTATTTGGTCAACTCTAGCAGCCATTACTTTCATTAAAACCCATGGAAGCAAGATTAGATGCAAATCTATTTACAGCAAAGCCAACCAATCAACCAAAAAAAAAATCAAATCAAACCTCAAACCCTGTAATTTATAAAACACTTTCTCTGATGCAGCTCATGCACAGCTCCATGAGAACCATGAGGGACTATATTAAATCTTTTGCAAGGCTGAAGAAGGCAAGTACCAGATGGAAGATGTTTTATAGTGGATTTACTTTGATTCTAAGTCATTCAAACTTCAGCAGTGGTTTGAGATGTTGTTCAGGTTCTTGGCCTATAATCTGGTTCTTTTCAGACCAAACATGGATATTCTCAAACCAATAGAGTGTTCCAACCAACCTTGCAGAGGACTAAAAAAGTGTCCTTTCTCCCTTACACAGATAAGAGTAAACCCAAATGAGGAAGTGAAAACCAATACTCTCCAAGAAAAGATGAGTGGGAAAACAAGTATAATGAATAGCCAAAAAATAGTCTTTAAGAAGGATGAAACGTTAGACAGTTGTCAAGCTTGTCTTAAGCAGTTATCACTGTAAAAATGGCTATAAGGATCTTTTGTTAGTGTTGGAAATTCAACAAAAAGATTTGAAACAAAGATTTCTGTCACAGTAATGAAGATGCTACTGCAAATATTTTACAATGGAGAAATAAGCTTTTAGTAGCTAATAAAAACATACATATTTAAAGAGATGGTGCATTACCCGGGTCAGCATTATGTTTCACCTCTGATTTCCCTTTTTTCACATCCTCTGCACACATATCTCCCTTGCTGAAGGCTATAATCCTTGAGAGACGAGGTAGTGAGGCTCTGCAGAAGTGTAATAGTCTAAACCTGTCTTTTTTCTGCAGATCTAGATGTAAGAATTTAATTATTTACAAGACAACACCTCTGCTTGAGGCTTTCTTTCAGCTTTTATTAATTAAAAGTACATGTCTTTTATACAAAGTGGAATCTCTGTGAGGTGAGAGGCATTGCATTCTTGAGTATATTTAACAGAGAGAAATGTAATAGATGCAATTCAGGCCTCTTCTATACTGCTCATCCCTTTGGTGGCACAAACTTAGAAAGTGCCAAAAGGTCTAAGGGATTATGCATTCTCTCAGGAATGTGTCTAAGGAAGTTATGGGTGTAACTGCTGGCTTTGGTGAAAGTTTAAATCAGGAAGTATTGTAGGATGTCCCTGGAGAAACTTACAGGAAAAAAACCTATAAATTAAGGGGAAAAAAAATCCAGATAACACAACTGATATAGATCCTTAGGAGAAATGAATCTCCTATTGGAACGAGAGCCTAGAAGAAGAATATCTTCAATGTAGCGGGACTCCAAATTTTGCCCTCCTCACCACTGACCCCAGAGATGCTCATAAGGCGGTGCTGTGAAAGCCTACACTTACTATTGGAAAGAGCCATTACTGACAAGCATCGTTTCAGAATATGTTCAAAATGGTCACGTGTCCTCATGTCTGACTTCTTTTTCTAACGGCAGAAGTTACCTGGTTAAGTCCATTGTGGGACAATATTGTCAGTTGTTTTCTGAGTATTCAGAAAGTCCTGCTTTGTTTGCAAATTTAGACCAGAGAACAAACAAAAGTAATTTGTCAGCTTTAGCAAAACTATATATTTGAAGCTGGAGGCAAGTATCAGGATACCTTCTTGCTTGAATACTATGGGCCAGACTACATCAAACAGTGGAAATCAGCATAAAATTCAACAGTACTATCTTCCCAGTTTCAAGTAAGTGACCATCTGATTCTGGGCTTAGTTGCCCCATGGTCAGACTCCAGTACTTGCACCTAGGCAGGGTTTATGCTCCACAGACCTGCAGAAGGGTGTGAGTGACCAGCTGCCCTGCAGATACGCGTTTTAAGTGCAGCCTCAGCATCTGCAAGTGGAGTCCAGTGCCTTCACTTGCATAAAGCACCAGGCTCTGCTCAATATTGCAAAAAGTCATGTTTATCATGTTAAGTTTCTTTAGGGAAAAGGGAGACTAGAATTAGTCACCTTGAAGCAGTTTGTTTTGCAAGAGGAGGATCCTCTCCATCTTTCCCTTGGTGCGGGTGGACAATGACTACATGGAGCATGTCATCACACCATCCATGACACTATCAGTTGTCATCCACCAGGATGCCCCAGGAGCTCCCAGCCACCCATGACCTCCATCACCCTGGAGCACCCTAACAGTGGGCAGCAGAAAGGGTGCCCATGTGTCCTGTGGGTAGCCTCCAGCCCCCAGACTAATTGAACTGTTTCCAGAACAACACAATGCTTTTCCAGACCCTGCAGTCCTGGGTCCATCAGGAGGTGGAGGAAATCTTTGGCAACAGTGTGTTGGAGGCAGGTAGGGTGGAGGACATGGTCACGGCTGTCCTGACCAACCATGGGATTAATACAGAGCTGCCAGGATGGATACTGGGGGCGTCTTCCTCCAAAACCAAACAGCAACATTTGTGCAACAACATGCACGTGTTACTGTGCAATGGTGCAGCAGATGCGCCCACCGTATGCTGGGCTGGCAGGACACCCATGCCCCCCAAGGAGGGTCTCTTGTCCCTGACCTAGTCCCCTCTGGCAGCCCTGTGAGATCCAGTGTGGTGAACTCCTGGGCACCTCATCCACTGCCACTGGTTGGGGCCCCTTCAGCCACTCCTCTGCTCCTACTGCCATCCCTGCAGAACAAGATGAGCCCAAGGAGGAGCCAGGGGAGACTGTGCCCAGGTGCTCCACTGCCAGCTGGGCCAGTGAACACTCCCCTGGGGTCCATGGCAACCTCCAAAGAGGAGGACTGGCAGCTTTGAGGACTCTCAAGCCAACAAGAGGCCAGCATCCCACTGGTGATGTTGGAAGGTGTCTCAAGGGATAACCAAACCAGGACTTGGCCATGAGCTGGGGCATGCACCAGCCCTCAAGAGCTCCCAGTCCCCCAAATCCAACTATCCAACTAAAATAAATACATGAAAACTACAGAAAAAGTCTCAGTGTTAGTAACAGTGCATGTGGCATTGCTCTCCTTACCCTCTTTTGCTGGGAGGAGTGGAGTGTCAATGCTGAGGTGTCTGTCTACGCATGCCAGGTACTATTTCATTCTTCCCTCTAAAGGCAAGTGCTGTCCAGCTCCCAGATCTGCATCTCTGCAGCTTCTCCCAAGGCAGATGTTTCCAGCCAGGGGCTCTCCATGCCCCATCGCTCATCACCCCAGGCCTGGCCTCCTCCTCAATGCACCCTCTGCTCTCCTAACAGCCTGCACAGCTGGGTGCAGCCTCACTGCACCAGACAGTGCAGAAACATGCCTAATGACAAAATTCCAGTGCCTAGTGTTTTATATCCATGTTACTTTGCAGTGTCACTCAAGCCTCAGAGATGACTGGTCCAAGTAATTGCTTAATGATATTGCAGCAGTTCCTCTGAAAGTTCCCACATGAAAAATGCACTGCTGGCAGATTAAGGAGGGAAGTGGTACAGGTAGAAATTCTCCATCTTGCATACACATCTTTAAGATTTTACGTGGACCTAAACTTGTGAAGAATACAGCTTTCACCCACAGATGGCGATGAACACAATCTATGCCTTCCCAAAAGTAGAAAATTATATATTTAGACTCAAAGAAATGCCTACATATAGCTTAAGGAGAAGGGCTTTAACTTATGTTGGAACATTAAAATCAATTTGGTGTAAAAAAAGTGAGAGTCAAATTGGTATAACATTTACCCATTCATCAGGCTCCTGTGCAAGCCAGGAAAGTGCAGACTTTGAGAGGAAAACTGCCTCACCCTAATAAGGCAGAGCTGTCTGCTAGCAACATAGTCTGGATGCCTTCTATGTGAACTAATGCAAACCACCGGGAGAGCTGCTTCTGTGCGGCTGAGGAACCGTATCATCTTTCTGGCAATAACAACGTACGATCATCTGTGCAAGATTATTTGTGCCGAGTTGCACACAAATGCTTTGCTCGTATGCGTGCTGCATGAAAATCTCATGTTACAAGAAAAGCCACTTACCGATGTCCTGAGTTACCCTCTGCATCTCCTTCAATATGAAAGCACAGTGAAAAAAACCCCAGTCATCCTGCCTGAATAGTAAGCAGTTTTTCTGCACAGGGAATATAAAATGATAGCAAATATTTGATTTATTTTTGGCTCTGCATTAAAATGATATTGCCTTTTAGTTGACTTGTCAGGACCTTCATTTGCTTACATTTAATTTGATATGACTGAATCCTTTAGAAATAATAGCTGTGTTTTGGGAGAGAAGACAACAGCTCAGAAGAAGGGCATCTATCCAAACAGCCATGCTTCTGCCTGTTGCTGAGTGGAGGTAGCAGGGTGTCTGCTGAAGTAGGAGCTGCTGCTCACACTGTGAAGAAATGTTTTTATTTCTTGATATATTTATAACATTCACAGCCACTACTTCAATGCATTTCAGGGAGAGCTAGATCTCCCTACTGATGTCAGGAGAAGCAGCTAAAAACAAGCCAATAACAATTTTTGGTTTTTAAAGCAGGCTCTGTGGCTGTGCAGGAAGGAGGAGATTTCTTTTTACATGCACAAATAAGAAATAAGTAATTTCTAAAGAAGAAAGTAAATCACATCAAAATTATTCATGTTTTTCTGTAGCTCATATTTTGTTGCCAAAAAATGATCCTTCCCGATACAAGATTTCCATCTGAATTATTAGGAAATTTGCTTGATTAAGGACTGCAGGATGTGGCTTTTGTGCCAAAACTTCATTTTAGTCTATTGGCATTGTGAGCTTTTCTCATTCAATCAGAAATACCCAATAGATTAAAATGCAAACAAATACTCAGTCATGCCTATTATATCTTACTGTTTTCCCTCAACAATTATAAACATCTACCCAAAACACAGTGACATTTTATACTTCTGCAAAGTAACTGTGTTAAAGCAAGTGGTGACCTTTTCCTACTGCCTGAGATAATCAAGTGTGGCTCTGCTGGCCTCCTAATCCCCCTCCATGCCCTCCTTCCAGATTTCTTCTTGGAATGGGGCATTAGTGGCTTGAAAGACAATGAGGAATTATGCTGAGGGTAAGAGAAAGTGCTGTGGTGCTCTTGGGTGAACAAACACTGCAATTGAAAAGAGATGTTTATCTCTGAGCAGAAGAAAGCACAAGCTTATTCAACTTGCATTTTTATGAGGTGGTTTGTTTATCATCAGGACTCCCTAAAGTTTGGTTACTACTAATTTTCAGTTTGGAGCTCTCCTTTGCTCACCAGTTATTGAGGAAATGAAGGTAGCCCAGACATGCACTCACAGAAAGGTGCCTCTACCACAAACTTGCCAGCAACTGAAAACAGTTCCTTTAATAGCAATCTTCTTCACAAACACATGATACACAAAAGGTGCATCAGACCAAACATAAATACACCTCTATAGCTAATAAAGCAGAAAAGAATTTGAAATTTTGAAAGGGACTTTTAAACCCCTTCTAATGAATGTATATACACAGAGCCAAGAAAAATTAAGATGGATCTCTCTGATGTGCCATCTTCTACAGATAAGCCTTTTCTTTACCAACAAACCACACATGTCAAACTCTACCTGCAATAGGACAGAAGCTGGGACTGACTAGGGATCTATGATTCACTTGGAATGCCTCCTATTTCCCTTGTAATTCTTTAATAGTTTCAAGTTGCCAGTCATATGGTTTCACCAGTGGGCAACTTCCCTGCAGAAGTTACAGTTTCCAGTTCAAATTTCCACATTTGAGTAGATGGAGAGACCCAGTTATTTGAACTTAAAGGTCTTGGAACAATCCATCTCCATTGAAGCAACAGAGAGGAGGATTGCAGTACAGTCAGCAGAGACCAAAAAGTAAGCAAGCATAGGGCCCCAATGTGGCAGAATGCCACTGTAGCATCGTCAGAGTGCCCTGCCAAGTCCTTGTAGGTGTAGTCAGTATAGAAATCCACCTGAAATTTTCCAGAAAACAGTTTCCACATGACCAACATCTTCTACAGGTAAAAAAAATAAGAACTTTCACCTCTCTGTCCCAAGTGGACAGGACAAGAACAAATGCCGACACATCAGTATTTCACAAAAGGCAGAAATTACCATCTATGGCCACCTCTGCATTCTTCTCCTTTGGATAAAGGATTTAATTCCTCTGCACCAGAGCCTGTCAGCACACACCAAACTGTGATGTATCTAAATGTAGTTATTCAGTACTATGTACTCAAGCACCTAGAGCTGAGCAAACTATTCATTTAGTAAGCCAAATCTGGAGCCTCATTCAGCTTACCCTGAAGACAAGTTCCACCATCATTCCCTTGCTTACACTTCTGTTCTGCAATCCACAGAAAGCTGGGTGACTCAGAAGTGTCCACTCTTAGGAAGAAGAAAATGGAATACACTACAAAACAGAAGCACAAGAAAAGAAAACTTAAACCCAAGAATGGTTTGTTGTTATTTAATTTTTGTTTGTTTTTAATTTTGTTTCAAAGTTGGCTAGCAATAGAGGAAAACTTCTTTCTTCTTCCTCCATGTTTGAGATCTCTAAGCATGCTCTGAGTCCAAACTGTGGTTGGGAGGGAGCTCACCCATCTTTAACATCAGTTGTAATGCAGGTTTACTAGACTGACCTCCTTCATTTTGGCAGAAAAATATTTTCCGCATTTCACTGCTTTCTTTACTCCCTTCTCTCTGCTCTCTTCATGTCACTATCATAAGAGAACAGTGTGTCCAGTCCCAAGCAATCATTCTGAATATGAATTTCAACATTGTTGTGGTTAATTAACTTGTCAGATAGCAATCCAGGAGCAGTTGGATATAAAGGTCCCTCAGCCGTACTGCATATTTTATCTTTGCTGTATCACTAATTATAACCACAGTTGTGATTACAATGTTGACATTAACATTTTTATGCCTCACTCTTTCCTTGCCAATCCTAACTTTCACCTCAGCGTCCTCGGGCTCCAGTGGCCAACAAGAGACATCAGTGAAGGGGAATGCCTGCCAATGCAGCAGAAGTGAGCCAATGCTGATCCATCTTCCAGTAACATGTTCTGGCTGAGCACGTCCAGACTAAGAAATCCTTACAGCCAAACTTACACATCATCAAGATCAGCTAGTAACACTAAGTACTAAAATGAACAGCACTGTCATCAAACACTTCTTGAATAGGTAACCTTTAGATTAATGGTGAAACTGGAAGCAGGTTTAAAACTAGCTTTTCCTTACACAGGAGTGCATTTCTTTTGCTTAGTTGCAATAATAATACCTCACGCCTTGAAACGCTCATCCTTTCGGAGACCTGTTAGAGTCCTTGCAATGAGGAAATTCAGAGCAACAGACCTGACAGAAGAAAAAGAAGAGAGTGACAAAAAAAGGATACATGGCAACATCAAAAAGGAATTGGGCAAGACTTGAATACCTGATCCGAAACTCTTTTTCCTTGGTTGACTCCTAGCACTGGAGAAAACTCTATTTGACATATATCTACCTTTGTCACTTAACTATGCCCAGGTGCCCTGAGCTGCACTATTTTATGCATGCAGAACCGTCTCAGCTCAGAGCAGAGGAGCTCAGCATCCAGCTCTGCTTCAGCCTGCTCTACACCCAGAGGCAAGGCTATAGCTCAGCCAGGTGGCAGGAATCATTCAGTCACAGTGCAGGTAGTTTCCAAGTCTCAGAGATGCAGACAGATACCATGGTGGCTCCTGTCTTGTAAAACAGAGGATGAGGTAGGGTGGTCTTAATTCATTATCAGTCTGATGTTTAGCTGCTTCTGCCTGTGGACAAGAAAGCTGTGATTCTGAGCAGGATGTCATTGTCACTAGGTGACAGATACTCCATGAGGCAAGACTCCCCATCCCTCCAGCTTAAGCTGTGGCACTGTTCAAGGAAGCACTCTCTAGGCTCAGGGCACTCGTGCAAACAGGGAGTTCTGGTTACTCTCTCTGCTGCCAGAAATGCTTGCATATATTGCTGTTGAAGTGCCAAACACAACTTATCTTGGGGGCAGGAACCACAGCTCACAACTCTCCTCTTCCTCATGAGTGCCCTAAGCATTAGTCTACAGACCTGAAGCTTTTTTGTTTCTTTATTCATGCATTCTCTCCTTTCAATTAATTTTGGATTGGTGGCACACATTCAAAAGGAGAGGGGAAGGGTGTTCTTCCACGATAAGTGGTTGCCTAGAATATAAGACACACGGATTTGGATTCTCTTAGGAACCAAATGCAAAACCCCTGCTTTCTCTGCAAGGGTTGTAACCACCCATTTCTATGGGAAAGGTGCACATCTGACACACCTAGTAAGCCATGCCCTGCTTCTTGAAAGGATGGACCTTGCAAGTGTCCCCAAGGCAAAGTCAGGACCAGGCTCCTGCAGAAAGGCTTTTCCCTGAAGCCTGCAGTGGGACATTTCACTCAGGTAATTAACCAGGCAACTTCTTGCTGAGCATATAGACTTTGTATAACTCTCTTCAGGCTTTATGACTGCTAATCTAAAATGTTAGGAAAAAAATAAAAATACGTAATTTTGTAAAAAAAATACAGTAATAATGATGCTTTTCAGATTGAGCCAATATGTACAGGCACTACACTGACCTGATCTTTCAGAAAAATGCCAACAGGTATTCACAAGCTGAGCTTAGATCACGTGCTGAGGTTTGTAGGTTACTGTGAAGGTGTCAAATGATGACCACTTCAGGCATCCACAGCAGAGGCCTAGGGGCTGGAGAGGCCGTGACCCTGCCAGTCCTCCAAGCCCTACTGCCTTGTGCACAAAAGATCAAAAGCATCTGAAATAACAGTTAACCAAGTTACCTCATGTTGAGTCAATATGCCAATACATGTATTTTCACTTCAACTTTTCTTGTGTTTTGAGAAAAGTGCAATTTAAAAAAAAAAAAACTAATTTATTAAAATGTATTTAATTAAACTGTGTATGTCCAAAAGCCAAGCCTGTTATGTTTTGCTACTTTTCAGTTAATTTATACTAACAGAATTTTTAGGAGTTCAACATACCAGTGCTGTCCTGCAATAATACCTCACAGTATGGTAACACACACTGCTTTATTTTTCTGCCTGGCCCAGAGTGAATAATTCAGCATTGCATGTTTCATAGTCCAAGTCATAAATGTTGCAATTTATTACACAGAAGCATTGGAGTAGTCTCTCGTTTTGCTTGCTCAAAGATCCACTGAAATTCATCAAGACATTTACAATTCCCATGAAACTCAGGCTTCTAACTTGAAGCTTTTTATTTTTCCCCACCCACTGTCAGGACAGCAACTCTGAGGATGCAATACATGTTCAGAAATGGCAAGAATGCTGAAAACCCCAGATACTGTCTGAGAAGGGAATATGTGATGAACCCTGCTTACTCTGGCTTTCTTCTAGCAGTGAAGTACACAGGCATATACTCATTCTCTGCACTATGTAACCTTGGTGGCAGTCCCTGTTCCACTACTTACAAAGAATTTTAGTGTTTAGTGAAGTTTCTGTTTACTGAAATTACCTCTTTTAACTCTCTAACACCCCTTTTGGTAGCAGAAGAACACAGTTAGATCCTCCGAACACTTTCTGCTCCAGGATAAACAAACGCACTAGATAAACCATTTAGCTCTCTTCTCCTCTGTCATATGGTCAGCCTCCTCCTCAGTCCCCCATTTTAATAGCTCAGCACTGAATTAAGCTATTTGTCAATAATTACACATTTAAAAAAATAAGAATATATTGCTGGTCTTCCTACTGGAAATACGCACAAATACACCAGGGTACAGGATGAAAGACATTAAGGTGTTTTATTTTCTTTTTTAAAAAGGGGGGGGGTTGCTTCTTGCCTATGGAACCAGTTGTGCTCAACTCACTGAGAGCCATTTGAGCCCCTAAAGTCCATACAGATCTGGAACAAATCTACTACAGGAAATGCTGTAAGTCCAGCTTCGATGTTGTTCTTCATACAGGTGAAATTGCTCAATTCTCTACACCAAATCCAATGCCAAAGCAGAGTAACATTTGCCATTTTGGAACAGAGATGAGAATGGATACTTGTCTGACTTCCCTAAGACACCTCCAGTGCGGGAGCTAGCTTATACATAGCCAGCATCTGACAGAAAGGATGCAGCTCAAGGTAATGTGGCTAACATAAAAAGGGCATTAGCAACACCTATTTTGAATTCTACATATGCTGCCCATGGACAAGAAGTCAGAGGAAGACTTTAGGAATTTATGAACATACCGGTCATTTAAATTATCATATTACTTTACATACAATAGTGCAGATCTTAATCCATCTGTAAGTACTGTGCAAAATGTTTATGCAATGCTAAATTATTTTCTCTTCTGCAAACCAATGGCTACTGAAATGGAGGCTCTGGGGCAGATCAGCAGAGCTGATGGAACAACCTCAGCAGCCTGCTCATTAAACCTCCTGTACAACCAGGACTGGGCAGCATTTTCTGCACACCATGTTCATCTTCCCCAGC
This sequence comes from Ceryle rudis, assembly GCA_033439905.1. Classification (NCBI taxonomy): domain Eukaryota; kingdom Metazoa; phylum Chordata; class Aves; order Coraciiformes; family Cerylidae; genus Ceryle; species Ceryle rudis. The sequence continues at coordinate 35,857 of JAAGNO010024183.1, forward strand.
CTCACAAGGCAAATTAGAGTACATCCAATTAAGACACAGAGGAAGTTTCAGCTAGAAGGAAATAACCTAATTCATATTTCTCTGGGACATGAGGGTGATACATCCATCTTTATTAAAGCAAACAGAACAAGGATAACAGAGCTCTGCAGTCCAGGGCTAGAACACAACCCTTACTGTAAATAAAGGGTTTAAATATTATTCTTAGAAGAATCATCTTTAAAGAGTTGCCAAAACTCTCACTGGCCAGAGCTAATGTCCTCTGACTTGTAGGGAATTATATTTTTTTAAAATATTTTGTCTTTGTGACAACCTTATCGCCTAACAATGGACCATCCCACCCCCCTACTCTAGTTAGCTGCTTCTTGTAGAACTTGCTCTCTAGACCCTTCACCAGCTTTGTTGATGTTCTTTGGAAATGCTTCAGCACCTCAATGTATTTCTCCTCATGGGGGGACCAAAACTGAACACAGTATTCAAAGTGTAGCCTTATCAGTGCCCAGTACATGAACTTTGAAAAATTATACAGCAAGATCACTCCAGAGATAAGAGTTTTCAGGTGGACTGGAAAACACTCCTCATCACAAATGAGACTCAGGAGTTTTTAATTTGCTTTAATACAGTATGTATTTTTTTTCTGATAACAGAAGGGAAAGAAAATAACGTTTGTATCTGATGATGAAAAAACCCAAAGTATTTTTAAGACTGCATTCCACTGTTTCCCAATTGCACAACAGTTAAATGGAGAGGAGCATGGACATGAGGCAAAGCAGTGCCTGCCAAGAGAGGAGGAGGGCACGTGCTGACACAAGGGCACAGCCAGATCACCTGGTCCCTCCCAGTGCCACATATTTGCTCTGCAAAGCCCCCGATACACAGAAGGCTTGCTTTGCTTGCTGCATGCTTTTTCAAAAGAAGATTAGTGACATTAGATATGTCTATACTGCACAGTAAGGTGGAGAGGGATTTTCAGTGAACACGAGTAACACTGTTAGAAACCTTCTACACCTTCCAGTCTGAGACCTCACAGCATTTCCCAGCTGTTAGTGTAATCTCAGGGGCTCCCTAGGATGTGGAGGTCTGGAGCACAGTGGTCCCCACAGCATTTCGAGAGCAGCTGCTTGACCCCACAACATCTTACTGTGAACCCTTCTCTGGTGCTGAGCTGTTTTGGTTCCATCAGGGAACATTTCAGTTGCATCAGTGCAGAGCTATTCTGGTCCTCAGGCAGCCTTCCAGTCTAACACATGAGTTTTAAAAGCTTTCTTAGTAAATAGCAAGTTTCATGTTTTTCCACCTACCATTTCCCACCCCAGTCTGAGGGCTAAGGACAAAAGCAATGACATCACTTTGCATTTCTGATCAGATTGCTGCTGTCTCCTCTCCCCTTTCCTAAGGTTTCTAAATAACAAGCATTGACACTTCCCTAGCAGTCACTCCAAGCCCATATCAACACAAAGCCAGGCAAGGCCATGGCATCTCTTCAGGAGCACAAGAGAAAGTGAGACCCAAGACAACTATGAACTGGTAGAAAGTATAAATTATTCCACTCTGCTCCTGGGTTTAAGGAGCCAGCTGCAAGGACAAAAGACTATAGAAAATGTCCTCTTCGACAACTCACAGTAAATTGGAAAGGTCAGTAGTGAAAAGCTGCTAAAGAGATGGTAACTGTAGCTAATTGGATGGGCTGCTACCTACCTGTCTGAAACCCTAGGATTTGTCTGAGATATTTTTTATTTTAATTTTCTGGGGCCTTGCCAGCCTTGTGTATTATGGTGATGCAGATCATGCAATACAAAGATGTTTCTTTTTCATTTCTTTTATTATTCATACCTTAAATGCATCATTGCGTTCACCATTAGGACTTTTTTTTCTAGGTAAAGTAGGTGAAGGTAAGAAAAGGACAGAGCTGCAAAATCTTACATACCCAGCATAAGTGGACACTTGTGAACTTAAAAATATTTTGCAGGTTGACAATTATTTCAGTGCAAATTTTTTCATTAGGAAAAGTTTTGCATTTGAAATGGCCAGTTCCACTGTTTTCCTAATTCATTTTTCAGTTCAAAATTAAACAAAATTCCTGTTAGGGTCATTTTAACTTGGCATCTTCAAGTCAGCATCTCTCCCCTTTCTTAGCATGTCTCTGTTCTTTCTCTGCTGGAGACAAGCTAAGGGATTTGCATGCTATTTTCTCACTGACTCATTTTCCAAATATGGCCATTTAACAAATATTATTTCTGCAGGCAGCCATCCCCTTCAGATCCTTCATAAAGGAAATTACTCAATCAATAAAGTTAATTTTCACTCCCCCTTGAAGCAGCCACACACCCTAGCAGATGCTCAGAAACATACTAAAACACAGCCAGAAGCCTACTCAGATCTGAACATCTCTTGCCAGTGTCCTCCTGCAGCTAAGGTTGAAATTAATATTTTATCTATACTAGGAAATAATGCAGAGAGCAAGACCATGTTCTGCTGCTTTAATTAGCTAACTGAAAGATTAATAAACAGCAGTGATGAGCTCTGGTCTACTCTCACTATGTTTGCAGTGAACTCACTTCTACTATAAATATTGTTTTCATGTTGAAACAAACTCAAAGGTGACATTAACCCTAACTAGGTGTCTCCTCTGTCGAGCACAAATTACTGCAGTTCTGAAGCTAACCCTGTGGGGTAGAGGAGGAGCTAGTCTCACTGTCTTGTTTTGTGCTGGGAGGAGGTCCACACTGGAAAAGGAATAAAGACTTACCTGGAGATCCCGAGGAAATCCTGCAGCTGCATGATTTCAGCTTATGGATGGTTGCCACTGGGGAGACCCTCAAAACTTCTTCAGACTTGCAACCTGTGGAAAGTAATGCACAACAGCATTCATCACAGGAAGAAAATACACAACGCTCTTTTTACAGGAGGTTCAATATCAAATATACTAAAGAAATAAAAGCATCTTAATAACCTCATCTGCTTTACACGAGCATGGTGTTTGTGCAGCAAGACTAGATTTAAACTGAGAAGAATTAGGTTGTCCTCCAGAAGGGTTTTAACTTGTCCAAATTCTTCCTGCATGCAATCTCCCTGGTCCTCACAGAAGTTGGCCCCAGTTTGAATTTCCTTGGGAGTCACACTTGGGTAGAAGGGTCACTGGAACCCTTAAGCAGGAGTAAGTAAGCTAGCTGGCCTTAAAGTCTGCAAGAAAACAGAAAAATTAGGGTTTTAAATTGAATGTTTAAGAAAAAAAAGAAGAAAAATTAACAGTTGTTCTCAGGCATAATACCAAGAAAGGTTGTTAACAAGTGAAGCAGATCTCCACAGAGGCAGGAGAAACAGGGCAAAAAAGAAGAAAAAGCACTCTCTTATGGAGAAGGGGATTTCATGGGCAAAATGAACACCACAAAATGGCTTAGTAATGCAATGTCTATATAGAGCATCCATCCCTGCAGTATGTAGAGCATAATATAAGAGGTGTGAAGGAACTGAGACCACTGACTGCAAGACTATGGTACAAAGCTAAAGCCAAGGAAAAAACACTGTGAATAGTGGTAGCAGGGAAGAGAATGAAAGGAGAAAGTGATTAATTTACCTGTTTTTTCTTTGCCAGAAGAGAAAGAAAGGAATATGTTCTAAAATGAGTGTCGCTAACCAGGGCACTTGTCAAATAGAACTAGTCTCATATCTAAAATAACTCTCCTATTTCTGCAGCATTGGGGGTTTCACTACCCTAGGCACTGCAGGGCACTATTCATGTTACAGGTGTCACCATTTCAGAAGCAAAATTAGCCCATCTTCCTGGGAGTCTTCCAAGTTGAAAGGCAGAGGGGGGCAAATCAACCACTGGCCCTGTGAGTCAGGGCAGGGGCTGCATGTGGGGTTCTGCAGATGCCTCAGGAACCCCCTGTGCTCATGCTACCATGTGGCTGGGATGGGAATTTTCAGGAGTAGAGGCTACATAGGGAAGATGCCCTATGCTTTGATACTGTGCTAATAAGGAAGGACTGGTTGAGGACTAAGACAGCTTTACATTCGACATTAACAACTGCACATACCTGTGAGTGCTGGTTTAGCAGCAATTTCCATCCTGCTGACACACCTAACGCCAGGAAAGTGGGTTGCCAAAAAATTAACCACTGCCATTTTAAGCACAGCTGTTGCTATCAAAAGGGCAAAGACTTTTTAATGATGAACAGAGGAGAATCTTTGGTAAGATCTGATAAATCAGCACTTGATAGGAAATCCATCCTTTCATGATGAAAAGTGGCTAACACAACACAGCCGGCTTCTCAGATGGAACTTCTGGCGTGGACAACAAGCAGAATAGTCACTTGCTGGTAAAATTAAAGGCAAAAGCTCATGGCATCACAGGCCCATTAGCTGCTTGAAATTAGTTGATAACAAAAGTTGGTGAGCAAAATCCTTCTGCAATTTAAACAAATACCTATGACATGTATCATACATAGTGATCTGAAAGCCTGGAGGTCCAGCACATTCCTGAATAACTGCTTTGCACTCTTTGTTCTGCTTATTACAGGGCAGCAAGGTATCTATCAGATCAATTTACTTTAGGTTTTTGTTTTTTTTTAACATAAATACCAAGTTAATGCTATCAGAATAGTCTAGCTGTATCATCTGTTGAAAATAACAGCTCTTGAAGATTAAGGATTTCATCTAGAAATCTTTACCACAAATGAAAACTAAAGCTGCAAACCAGTAGTTAGTACCTCATCCAGCCTGGGTATGGAGTCCTTCTATTTAACTAACACCAAGCTCTAAAGGTCGGGGCTGGTGACAAACTGCACACAGGTGGAGTTCCCAAACCTTAAGATAACTCTCTACACCTCCTCCCCAGCTAATCTACAGCAGCTGTCTCTTGCATTAAGCTCAGTTATTGCCTCCAGAGGTATTATTTACAGTTCAAAATGTTGACTTGGACATGTCTGAACCCAGGGAGTGGCTGCTCTAGACTGATCATTAACAGCAGTAAATTCCATGGTAACAGTTTAGGGCTCAGCTATTGTCTTTGTACAGGAAAAAGGCCAGATGATATTAATGAACATGAAGAACATCTATAAATCCATTAACAAGCTTGCTTTTTTTTTGGTTTTGTTTTTAAATTCTGCTTTCTTTGGCTTCTACTTTGATGCACTATTCAGTGAATTATTTTTAAATCTTCTGGAGGTTTTTTTTTAGTTAATATTTTCTAATCACAAAGACCTCTTTCTTTTGCTGCTGTCACTTTTGCAGTCTCTCCATGCTGCTGAAAGTTTCCCAGGGAGCTCTGGGAGGAGCTTAGCCTTCTGACCTTCCAGTACTGGGTTTTACCATTAAATTTATTAAAAAAAAACCCCAAACAAACAAAGAAACCAAAACAAGCAAACCAAAAAAGTGTGGGACTTTTGGAAAAGTCTCAAAAAAGTAATTTTTCTGTGAATGCAAAGCACAAGCTCTCCATGTACATTCTACTGTTGACAAAAGCACTGTGTGTCAGTGATCTATCTGCTTCATCTCCATGTGTAGAGAGCCACAGAGTAACTTTCCCTCCCATTCCTTGGGTTTGATGTATCTGTTTCCTCCTTGTCCCGGTCTGGACCTGGGCCTCACATACACACACTGCTCTGCTGAGAGCAATCAGCTGTGTGCTGTGTTGCTGCTCCCCATTCTCACTCAGGATCACTTCAGCATTTGGTCATTGCTGACTTGCTCACATATTCTTGGAAGTCAGGAAGTATCTTCTTGCCACCTCTCTTTTGTAGAAGCACAACTGGAGTACTTAAAGTGCCGCTTGGAAAGGATCTATGACACTTTGAGCATTCTTAATGCAACCTCCACAGGTCATCACTCACCAAGGCTGGCTTTCTCTTCCTTCTCTAAAGATTACTGATGCATGAAGAGATAGCGATTCAGTTCAGCTTCAGCTCCTCAAATTAGAAATGTGTATGTGCCATGTGGTCTGTTGTATTAGAGGTCCTTGTACCTGTAGGCTTTTAGAGATGTTACAATTGATCCTGTACTGAAGTGGAAGAAAACACAGTTGACTCACAGAATAAATGGAAACAATCGTCAGCATCTGTGAGGACTATATTCAGATAAATTCTCTTAGCAGCAGGCTGCAACCCACTATGCTTTTGCTCTTGGGACGTGGTATCTTTTCTTAGAAGCTATTAATACTATAAAGCACTAGCTAGTGCTTACTTTCTCACAGAAATGTTTTATTAGGTGGGTATCAAATAGAAGAGGCCAATCTCTTTTCAGTGGTGCCCTGTGATAGGATGAGGGGCAATGGTCACAAAAGGGAACACAGGAAGTTCCACCTCAACATGAGGAAAAACTTCTTTACTGTGAGGGTGATGGAGCACTGGAACAGGCTGCCTAGAGAGGTTGTGGAGTCTCCTTCTCTAGAATTTCAAAACCTGCCAGGGTATGTTCCTGTGTGGCCTGCCCTGGGTGATCCTGCTCTGGCATGGGGTTGGACTTGATGATCTCCAGAGGTTCCTTCCAACCCCTAACATTCTATGATTCTATGATTTATATTCACAACTGTGCACTTTTCCACCACTCTCAAATAAATAAATATTCTTATTCCAGTGGT
>JAAGNO010024183.1:42533-54715 GCA_033439905.1 Ceryle rudis
AAAAAAAGCAGACCAGACAATATAGCTGCCTCACAACAGGCGTCTTTCCTTTCCCAGTACCTATGCTCCCAAACTATTTAGTCACAAGAAAGCTGTGAAACCACAGGCTAAGTCTTGCACTGGGTTTCAAAGTCTCAGTCTCGAGCGGGTAGCCACAACAAGAAGCCTCCTATCTTCTGTTGTAGCTGGGACACCTTCTTCTCTGTCTGCAATTCTCTGGTAAGGCTCTAGAATGCCCTCCTACTGTTTTCCAAGGTCAAGTTCTTTAGTAACTCTTAATGTTGGACTGCAAACAGTAGCTGGAACTAAGTCTAAGCTTCGTAGTAGTAATATGTGAGGACATTTAGGAAACACAGTCATATCTGATGGTCACCTATTTTAACCTGAGGCATGGCTTAGCAGCAGTTAAGATGGGTGATATTAAAACTGTTTATTGGTGAAATGTAATATACTTTGAAATACAGTTTTCTATATGTACCCCACAGGCAAACATCTTGTATAGAATGAAGCATGGTGTAAATGTAGCCTGGCTGGCAATGACCTGAGTTGGTACCTGGGCTCAAAACCCACAGCCACTGCCTATCTGCTGCCGGTTTCCACAGTCATTGCACAGAGCTGCTAACGGCTTGAACAGTGTTGTACCAATGCAGCTGCGGTACTTGTACTCAACTGGTTGTTTCATTCCTGCTTGGTGGGGTGGCTGCCTGGTATTCCCTTGTGCTGGCATGCTGAGGAATTTCCTGTGGATGGTGCTATCTGAGATGCTACATCTTTGGAAATTCTTGGTCCCACCTACCATTGGGCAAGTGAGAGAGCTGAGAACTATGTGAGCTGAAGACAATTTCGTAAGAGACTTTTCAATTTTGGTTTTAACCAGTCCTCTCCTGTAATTAGCAGTAGATGACATCAGAATAAAGAAAATTAGCACAGAGCCCTCACAGTCTCTCCTATCATATCCATTCCCTTCTCAAATTCCAGCAGATATTACAAGGAATTTAGCTTCTCTTCAGCTTCTTTAATCAATGCTTATTGTAGTTTCCCCATGTTGTGAAATGAGCCTATATTAAGGCTCACAGTGATAAACCTTTTTTGCTCTGTGTTTCCTGATAAAAGAATTATTTTTTTATGCCTGAGAATTTATTTGCCATAGAATAGTTCTTGGCCACGAGCTGCAGGCAGATATAAGAGTGTTTCAAGGCCAAATGCAGATGGTAAGCAGTTCATCATGTGCAGTCACTGAAAGGGTTTTTCTGGGCACTTTTCTCCAAAGTCAGAGAACAGACCTGAATAGATTTAGGTATGAATTCTGATTTCACATTAGCGTTACCTTGAAACTTATCTTGCAGTTACAGCTGAATTACTTTCTTGTGCTAAGTTGCTGTATTCTGCTTCCACCTATGGCCATGTTGCCATGGCAAAGTCACTCCTGTATGTTTTAAGCACATAACCTACAAAGCACTTAGGGTTCCTTTGACATAGTAGGCATCTACTTTCCAGGTGACTGTCTTGTGTAAGATACAATCTGTAAAACAAATGAAGAACATGCTACTAGTAGGCCAATTCATATTTCCACAACAGCATCTCTAAAAGCCTATGTACATGTGTTTCATATTACATGTGTGAGTACCCTTTAAGCACATTTTTATAGGATCAAGCATCTACACAGCATGTCTTTGGTTTCAAGCTGTTATCATGCTGTAACATAATTCCTTGTGGTTTCCATAGCAAGTATAACAAATTAAATTAAAGCAGCTTTTGGTTGAAAACAAGAGTAGTAAAGATTTTTATCCTTCATAAAGCAAGTTCTCTAAATAAGCCATAGCGTTATTTATTTATTTGTTACTCTATTATCAGAGATGTCCACTAGCCTGTCACAATGACCAAACATTTTCGGTTTTATATGTCTGTGAATAATTAAAAAAATGTCAAATTAGATGGATAATGCTCTGAACATACACATTCATCCTCTTCAAAGTATTAGCCAGAGAGCTCTTCAAATTAACAATTATTCAAAAATTGAAAACCAAATTACCTTAAGCAGATTAACCATGGGTTTTTTTTTTTATTATTATTTATAAGGTACCCTGGAAGTACCTTTTCACTCTAAGAAGAAAGATTCTGGCAATCAGCAGAACATGAAAGGAGGAGTAGATTGACTGCTGCAAGTTACGGAACTATTTACCAGTACAGATCCATGACTTTTCTTCTCGTTGCAGTGATTTTCATTACCAAAGAACAACAATTTGAGCTGAACATTTGCAGAAAGAGTATAGAAGAATGTGAAATTGCTGTTTAACAATCAACACAGAATCACAGAATTTCCTAGATTGGAAAAGACCTTTAAGATCATCTAGTCCCATCATTAACCTAACACTGAGAAGACCTTGACTAAACCATATCCCTCAGCACTAAGTCTACGCGACTCTTAAATACCTCCAGGGACAGGGACTCAAACACTGCCCAGGACAAGCTGTTCCAGTGTCTGATAAACCATTTGGTAAATAAATTCTTCCTCATATCTAATCTAAACTTTCCTTGGTGCAACTTAGGGCCATTTCCTCTTGTTACTGGGGACAACACACCAACCCCAAGAAAGGGATAGATACAGAAGTACAAGTGCTATTCTGATGCTGTTTGCTTCCAAGGGGTACTCATTAGGACTAAATCCCTTTCTCTTTCCTTTTTAATGGATTCAAATATGTTCCAGAACTTAGAGAAAATGAATGCTGTCCAGATAGCCAATTCTGGATGCTAGACCATAGAAAAATCTCTAGAACTATTTAATATATGCAGTACAAAACCTAAGACAAAGTCTATAAACAATGCTATATAGTAGGTTTTACAATAAGTAGTAGGAAGTCCATTATTTTCAGCTATGCCAGCACTTCTTTGATGTGCACTAGAACAAGTGCTGTTTTTTGCAATGATAGAATTCTTTTACACCAAGACTGGTGACAATCAAATTTTTCACGTGAACCAGATTCAAGTTACTGTGTTGAATTTTGTGACTCCTGTGGAATTAGGCAAGTAGCCTCTTATATCACAAGTAATTTACTTCTTGAGACGAGCCATACAGTATCTCTCTCAGAAGAGAACATCAGATCTGCTATTCAAAGCCATTTTTCTGATGGAAGTTCTTCATGAGCAATAAGGTGGTTTACAAATTCAACATCATAAACTAGCAAAGCACAGAAGCAGCAGTGAATTCCCTGGGCCCACCTTTTAAGATCTTTGAAAATCTTAATCTTGGGTACAGCACAAGGACAAGCTGAGCACACAGAGCAGTCTCTCTGTCTGCATCACTTTTAGTAGTTTAAAGGGAGGAGCATGGGTTAAAGCACCTTTTAGAAAGCAGTCAAGACAAAATCATACCACTTTGAGAAATACATGGACAGAAAATTAAAGGAAAAATACTGGGTAGTAACAAGCTCTGCCAGTTCTACAGTTGTACTAGGGCACTAAAATCTGTAGAGGCTACTGGCAACAAGACTGGAAGTCTGCAGGGGTACTGCCATACATGTTGTGCATCTTGAACCACCAAAGGGTGAAATGAAACCCAAGGAATTTAAAGTATCTCCAAAACTGGTATTAAGTATAGCTTTTCTTAAGTCATTATTGATCATTTGGAGATCTTATCAATGCTTATAAATATATACAAGGTGGGTGTCAAGAGAGAGGATGGGGCTGCAGTCTTTTCAGTGTTGCCCAGCAACAGGACAAGGGGCAACAGGCACAAACTGAAACACAGGGAGTTCCATCTGAACTTGAGGAAAAACTTATTTGAGAGTGACAGAGCCCTTGAACAGGCTGCCCAGAGAGGCTGTGCAGTCTCCTTCTCTCGAGAGATTCAAAACCTGCCTGGACACAGTCCTGCGGAACCTGCTCTGGGTGAACCTTCTTTAGCAGGGTGGTTGAACTAAATGACCTCCAGAGGTCCCTTTCAACCCCTACCATGCTCTAATTCTGTAATTAGTGTAATTTTTTTTCCATATCTATAAATGCATTTACTGTAGTTATTCGCATATTGCAGGAAAGGACAGAACTTCACCTCTACATAGTTTAGAAAAGATGGGCAGTGTTTTTGAATGTAAGAATGTTTTCCTGTGTTAGTTTAATGGGACAGATGCCAACACTTTTATGAATTATGAATGCAGCAGTCTTCTTTCCAAATGAAGATGTTGGAAGTCTGCCACTGGAATGAGGTGCTCATATTACATACCGCCAGTGAATTTCTGTTTCTTTAATGAAAACTAGATTATTAAAACACTTTTCTTTTGAAAGACATTACTCTTGCCTATAATGATGTTGCATAGTGTATTCTCCTTTAGAATAAAAGAGAAAAAATAATCAGGGTAGAAAGCAATTTGAATAACAGTTCTAACAGGAAAATTCATATGCTGTCCCCTGATGTAAATGGTTGCTTGTAAACCACCTACCTTCCTCCTTCAGTAACACGTAATCTGGGTTTATGACTGATCAGGCACTTGGTACTAGTCCTATGCTTTTTTTTTTTTTCTTCTCCACGATGATTCTCTTTTTTGCTACCTGAAACAAAGTAATTCTTTGAAATAATTTAATCACTAACATTTTCAATGGAAATCTTGCCTGAGAAAACATTGCTCCCTATTTAGGAACAGAATTTTATGCTTAAATACAATTCAATTTCTGTTTCATAAAGAATGTAGTAGCATTATGTGGAAGCATTATGTAAAGTTTGGGGTTTTTATCTGTTGTTCCCCCCCGCCAGCCACTGAGTGACCCTAAGTCTCACAAAGGCTTTTAGAAGAATGGAAAGTATTAGCCTATGACCTTTGAGAAATCTGAAGGTTTGAAATAGGTTCACAGAAAGTCGGTGAGGCTGCACTACTTTTGCTGCACAGGTTACACAGCAGCTAATGGTGCCATGACTTCTCTTTGCCTGCATATCAGCAAACTGCAATGTTACTAAAAAATCCCATGGAAAATGTTTCATTTACTCATATGTACATATTGCAGTATTTTATATAGAACTTCACGTTTTGTGCTCACACGCAATTGTTATCTTCCTCTGGCAACATCTATAAGAACTTTTAATTTAAAAGGATGCAAAATGCTATTTGTCCTGGGTGATTTTACTTTAATCAGCAATCCTTTCTATCATTTCCAAATCTGAACTACATCTCAGATCTCATGCAGTGTTATTGCAGGTTTCACAGTAGCATCTCAGATAAGAGGTATGAATTTTCCTGAATAACAACTCTCCCTCCATTGTTTTTCTTTGCAATAACTCAATATATAGTATAAAGATTAATAATTCACACCAAGAGCTCATTTATAAAGATATTCTCTAGCTTCCAATTTGCATGCACGTTTATTTTATGTTACTTTATGAGTTAAAAAACTCAATGACATAATAAAGGGTAATCAGAAGGCAAGTACACAGAACAATAAATACTCCTGAAACCATATTAACTCAGAATAAGATCAAAAAAGGAATGATAAAAAGGAAAATTAAAGCTGATAACAAGCAATGGGAAAAAAAAAATAAAAAAAAAAGTGGCAAAAGCTCTCTGGGGTTGTTAAGCACTGAAATGTACTTTATAAGAAAAGTCTCATACACAGTCACACTGTGGAACCCAGCTGGATAGGTGCCAAGTCATCTTTAGTGTTAGGCAGGTTTGAACCCATGAAAATTAATGGTCTCTCTATGTCATTAAGGAGAATAAAAGTAGGTAGATTTTTCTACAAGATATTACTGCATTCCGTTTTCTACTCTGCAATTCTGTGAGTTGATAGTATGCTTGCATTATAAAGAAATAAAGCTAGTAAAAGTTTTAATTCAAATATTATTACAAACTAGAGAGAAGTCAGATAAAACCAGAGATTTTTTATTGCACAAAATAAATTATATAGAAACAATGCAACAAAACAACTCGTATTGTAGGCTGCACAACAGATGTTACAACATGAATATATTTATTGCTTTGAGAAAGGAGCAATTCAGTGCTAGTAAGCAGATTACTTATACTTCTTGCTCATCTAGATTTTTCATAAAATTAATCCAGCTGGGCTAGAGGCATCTTGCAGCATACAGGTCAGACCAAACTGTCATTTGTTACCAGCTGTTATAAAGGTGCTGTGAACATTCTTGACATTAGCATGAAGCACTCAGCTTAACATCACGGGTACTGAGCCACACAGGTAGTTACTTAATTAGAAATATCATTACATATCAGATACATTTATACACAAGATTCTAAAAAGGTCCATTTACAGGCTTTGCATGAATTGTTCTAAAATAAATGTTGCTTACAAATGTAGATGCAGCTCGGAGCAGGTACACTTCACTCTACACCAAGAGTCAGGACCATGGGATTTTACCAAAACCCCTAGTACCTTAATTGCTCACTAGTGCTAACTCAGAGAGGTCTCATTTTTTTCCAGGGCCACACTCTGCTTCTAAGGATTTTAGAACAGATTAAAAAAAACCCCACATTCCTTTGGTAGAACTGGATGAAATTTACAGTGCTCTTAAAAATACTTCAAAACACAACATATTTGGTTCTTTAAAAGATACTGCAATACTAGTATTGCACTCATAGGTCAAATGGATGAAAGTTTTTAAACTACTACTTTGTGGACACTGAGATGTGAACCCCCAATGATACCATACAGAAATTAGCTCTTAAAAATACAAAAATGGAGAATATTCAAATAATTAAACACATCAAAACCTGATCAGTTGCAGATATCTTTGTGAAGCGTGCGTATTAATGAGACAGTGACATTACAAATGTTAAATGTTCGTAGTCTCAGTGAAATTCTCCCTTAATTTGACAATTATGCAAGTGAGTTTGTAACACTGAATTCTACTGCTTGTGTACACACTAAATATTGCAGATCTTGCATGGTTACGGGAATATTAATACAATATAATTAAATTTAAGTGAGAATAGCCACACATGAATTGAAATTCAGGGAGGAAGTGGGAACATTGGGTCATTTCAAGTTGTAGCTACTAGGATAATTAAAGTAAGTAGCTCCACTGAGGTCAAGCTGAAGAGCTTAACTCAGCATCAGGCCCATGAAGTAGAGCCCTGTTGAATCCCACTGAAATAACTAAATAGATTTTGGAGTGCACACTAATAACTACAAATAAATGTGGCTGCCACTCTTTACTGTACTTCAATAAAATTCTTTCCTTTACTGTTTGGGCTTTTCTTTCCCTGAAACCGTGTAAACACACTATGTTGAACCAAAATACAGTTAAGAGTGAGGTTTCAAGTAGCTGCAAAATATTACAAGATGAGTTATTCTGAATTTTAAAAATACCATTTGTAAAAATGCTCAGAAACTTCAGCGATGTGATCATGTCCCATGCATGTACCAAGCAGTAGTTTCCTTTGGAGGAAAGAGAGTATTTAGCTTTACTAATCTGGCATAGTTTTTTCACCTGGGAAACTGGTTTTTAAATACTGTACATAAAATTTTGTCACCATCTTGTAAAAATGTTTACAGTATAATAAGATACAACTGAAAACCCAAATATACCTTAAAACATCCATTGAAACACAAACATCACAAAACCAAATTATTAGTAGTTTTCACAATTATTATGAAGTAGAGCTATTAAAGGCAGGATGAAGCTAATATCAAAGATGAAAAACAGCACCATCAGTGTATGTTTTGCAATCAGCTTTCTGATCAGACAGAAAAGGTATTATAGTCAGATACAACTGATTAAGGTAAGAAATGCATTTAGCCCAGCTGTACTAACTATACAGCTTCACACAGAATAAACATTCCATAAATCAATGGAAAATGTATTTGAGAAATAAAAAATATGAAGTGATTCTCTAAGCAGCATTTTATTTTCTTTTTTTTTTTTCCAAAACATTAACATAGATAGATATTGGACTGATTAAATATCTACAAGTGCTTTTCCTTTACAAAAATACATATATTCTTAATAGTAGGATAGACTGTCATTAACAATGACCTGTGTTTTTTTTTCACTTCAATTTGAATGATTTATAAGCTAAATTTTACAACCACAAAAAGGTTTATTTGTAATATGATGTTATCACTTTTGACAAAAAGCTTAAAACATTGTATATTTTAAAACAAATTAGCAACATAACATCACAATATGTTCTATGAGCTCCTAAGTACTGTGAGGGCTGTTCTATTAAAACCTGGTAACTACTGATCAAATGCAAGGAAGCATTAGAACATTATTACTGCTCACCATAGGCTCCTTTCTTATCATAACTTGGATCACAGCTTATATAAGGACACTTAGGCCCCCATCCCAAAAAAAAAAATCCATTCAGAGTAACTCTATAGCATCTATTCAGTAGCCTGGAACATCCAACAATTCAGGCTTTGCATTAATTTAAAAAAAAATGCAAAATACTTTCCTTTCAATAGTTAAGTCTGCGATAAGGGAAAAAATGATGCATTGCTTCATGTTTATTCTAAGAATCTTGTATTTCAGAAAAAAAAAATTTCGCTCAGTAAGTTTGTAGAATGAAATATTTCAGTCAGCTAAATAATTAAGTGTCCTACTACTTTCCAGTGTAGTTAATCACTATCCTGGAAAAGGTAATCAAGATATTTGTATCTCTCTCTTCTACTTTATACTGCACAAGTAAAATAATTGACTTCTTCCTAATCAATGGTCTCATGTCAAGGACAGCAATGCCATTTACTAAAAAAATATCTATAAAAATCTGTAAAACATACTTAATATCGTCTCACTATTCTCAAAGTCTGTCCTTTCCACCCTCCAAAATATCACTGAACTACAGCTAGAAAACTCAAAAGTAGCTTGGTGAATATTTTGTGCTTTGGAAGGTTTACAGGATTGACAGCACACTGACGTTTTTTATTAGTTCACAGGCCAGGTATAGCAGACACATCAGTAATGCAAGCCTTTGTGCTTTTCTTCGGGAACATGAGCTATGACTCAAAGAGCTACTCTAGGTCTTTTAACTCAACCTTCATGCTACTCTTGTTTTGTCTTTTTGTTTTCTATTTTGGTTTGGAAACTGATAGGTATGCCTAACCCTTTAGCTTGGTGACATAGACGGCTAGCACCAGTTAAGTTCTGCCTGACTGATTCCAGGTGTAATTCTTGACCACTGCACTGCAGAAAAGTGTCAACACTTTATTCCATGTCAGTTTCTGGGTAGCTTTACCTTTGGTATTAAATAGGTCCCTTAAAACTATTAGGCAATCAGATTATCCATAAAACCGGTTTATTTTAAAACACCACCCCCCCTTTTTTTTTTTTTTTAAATGAACAAAGTATCTGACAACAGAAAGTAATTAAAAATCAAATAGTATGCGATATTTTTCCGTCAAAAGAGAGCATGTTTCATTTCACCGCATCAAAATTAATGAGACAACAGCAACATTGTCTACCATACTCAATAAAATACAAACCAGAATTTTAGGTGTAGAATAGCATCATAAAATATGTGCCTCCCACTTTGATAATAAACATCTTTATCGCAACTTCATCTGTAATACAAACCTCAGTATGTTAACCAGCAGCGCAAACATTTTACTGTTGCAGTTTTGTATATTATATATCAACCTATTCGTGCTTTGATTTCCAGTCACTATCATAAGGAAAAAAGAAAATGTACAGTAATATTTCTGTTCACCTCATCCTGTCAACTGTCCCATTATTAACCCTGTTAGAAGCATTTGCTAAAAATCCATAGAAAAGTTACTTCAAAGAAAAGTATGCCTAATGATTCATGTAAGCATGCAAAGTCAAACTAATGCCTCTCTTTGGTTAAAATTAATGCAATGACAAAACTTCCACCTGTAGACATCTCTCATCCCAGAATGTCACCTCCATCCTAAGCCTACAGAAACGGGTCTCTTTCTGCAAGTACAAAAGGTAGCCTGGACATTTCCACCCATCTACAGAGCTCTTCTGTTTCAAGGCCACACTCCAGGACTGTACAGACTAAATTGCTTAACAGAGAATGAAACAACGTTCTTACTCAAATGTAGTAGCAAGCTACCTGAATTGAGAAGATTTATGGCACACACCTTTGGATGGAAGAATCTGATAGGAATTCATTAACTAATCAATTTCCTGTTTTGGAATCTGTTGGTTTAATTTGATCTACAGACAGTGTAGACAGTAGTTTATAAAAGAAACAATAAAATTCAACAGGTAGATCTGCTTATGGATAAAAATATATTATCATTATAAGATCATCTTTTGGAGACCATTTCTACAGAAGGATGTTTCAGTTGAGGTCTGAAGGCCAGACTACTCACATGTGATAAAATTAGTGGTAAATGAACAGTTGGAAGCTTTTCACATTTCATTTAGGGTGAATCAATCCCCTTGTGTCTTGGAATTGATTCTGGAACATGCTCCAGTTGACTGCAATCCTTCCTCAAACAAGCATCTTTAGTTGAAGACTTTGTGGAAGCATTACCTTGTTCAAAGTGGCTATAAAGGATTTAAAATGCAGAACTATGAAAACTTTGCTGAAATCCATGAAAGCTGCCTGATGGATGAAACCCATGAGCTGATTCCACAAGTGCAATTTCTCCTTTATAACTACTCAATGTTTCTACTTGTTGGGCATGAAATGGGGTGAGTTATGAGAATGGGCAAAAGGTGTGTAAGAACCCAGAGTTAATTACAAGACAGAGGGTGCCTGGACAGACACTTTAACTGAGATAAGTAAAAAAATAACACAGCATGAAGTAAAATGTGAGTGGGATATTCTGCATGATATAACCATTTTTGATGGAAGTAGACAGATGCCTTCAACCTGTCTAGGTTTAGTGAAGAAACTGGACCAAGCTCTTGATTTAAGTATCTCTGTTTATATATTTGCTGTCATAGGCATGTAAATCTTGTCTGCCTTTGGTCTTTTCCAGGATAAAAATGAATTTGATCAGTTTATGTAATTGACTAGTATTTTATGTAGCCCTTCTATAAACAGGGCTCAGTCTGTTTATTTTGAGACTTAAGACTGGCTTTGAACAACTATCTGTTCTCTAGTATTTCTGCCAGACATAGTATCTGGCTGAGCTAGATGCTATTCCTTCTGTTGCAAGTCCTCCCAAGAATACTTTTTCTAGGGAGTGAATACCTCTTGGTGTCTTCTGGGATATGAAAACGTTAAAAAACAACTCAAATGGAACAATATAACTCAATCATTAGTTCAACTGACTAAACCCTAGACTATTTTGTTAGTTTAGAAAACAGCAAGGAATGAAAAACTGTTTATGTCTTTCACAAAGTTGTGTCTAACAATTATAGGGAGGAGAGATCCATCCGTTGGAACTCTGGACTGTTACTTCATCTGCGGTGGAGAACAAGAGCCTAGCGTATATCTAAAGGGAATGTGGTCAATCTCTTTTCTCCTGCAGATATACTGGAACTCTTTTTGATAACTGCAGAACAGTTGAGTCAAATTGTTGCAACAAAAGATCCAGATCCAGAATTCAAGGATTCCTCATGAAGAAAATCAAATAATTTCAATATATAAGTCATTATTTCCTCAACTAAGATAGGGTTTTTAAATTTTAAATTATCTAACATAACATATTTATTTTTCTGCTTGTTTCCCAGGAAAGAAAACTTCTCAGTACAGCATGGTTATGAAATACTCTTGCTGAAAATATTAAGACCATCGATAAAATACAGAAGCAAATATTACCCTGCCAAATGTAAATAATGGTCTTAAAAGGTATTTTGTATTAATAATCAGGCACTTTGCTTTATATAACATTTTCAGTAAAATCAAAATAATACTTTTTATACATTTTTTTTTTGCATAATAACTGCAAGCTAGCTGAGTATGCACAATATAGCATTGCATACTCCTAGGACCCAAATCCCAGAAGCTTTCATGTGAACCGTGCCTAGTATAGTGATGAGTCACCTGGATTATTGTAGTAATCTTATTTGGTATTTCATCCAAATAAAAACATGCTTATAGGACTAGGCCCTTAGCTACGAGCAGTGCAGTATGCATGATGAAGATACATTTATTAATTAACCATCTAATTCCTTACTGTTTTAGATATTATAGGATCTCCTTTGTAAATTCTAGCTTACAGTTTGTTTCTAGACAAATGCAGCATACAGCTATGCTCAGCAAAGAGTTGCTTATGACCTTCATTAATGAGTTACACGAGAGTTAAAATCAGACACAAGT